>JAKZJZ010000654.1:0-41902 GCA_022702705.1 Papilionanthe hookeriana x Papilionanthe teres
GGCGTTCGCGACATAGAAGGTTAGGGCATCACCATGTTTTACGTTTTTTGAGCCACTTCAAGTGGAAATTGCTAGAATTGATCTTCTTAAGGAAAGAGCACTACTCATTGTTGACCTCATTTTTGATGAGGTCTTCTCTTCTTCTTTTTTAGTGCTTAGGATCTAGCCTTAGGCTTTTCCTTTGACTATCTTAGAGGACTAGAATTGGGACCCACCTTTTAGAATCTCAAACTACTTCTAAACTCCCTGCAAACTCCACAAACTTGATCGTAGACCCCTAATCACCTAGAGGGTTGAAATCAAATGTGGAAGTTTAAAGGATGAGTTCCTATAGGACTCTTTGGCCTTAGGACTCGCACTGGTGGCTTTGGTCCGGTGAAGGGGCTGACTTACACACACTACACTTATACACTACACCTACACACTACACTTCCACACACCTCCTAAAACACACCCATACCCAACTTGACCTCCTGACTCATGTAGGTGATTCACATGGATGGTCCTTGACCCCTGAGCCCTTGGCTAAGAGGGTTAGGAACAACATAGTGAATGACTCAAATGAGTCCCTTCATGGCTCATATGGGCTTGATATGGGCTTGATATGGCTTCATGGCTCAACCAAAATGATTTCATTCCACTTACATCCACCCAATCTTCAATTTCCCAAATTTTCAATTTTTGACCCCCGGGACCCTACACCCGCTTAGCCTACCCAAAACTCTTGAAATTACCCAAATTTTTGCAAAATTTCCAAATTACCCAAAATCCTCCAAAATCATTCCCAAACATTTCCACATCACCCAAATTGATCATCCATACCCAAAAATACCAAAAATTCCAAAAATACCTCCCAATACCCTCCAAATACCCCTCTTGGCCAAAAAATCCAAAAATTCAGAAAATTCCCAGAAAATTCCAGAAAATTCCAGAAAATCCCAAATATTCCTAATTTTATTTTGTCCAACTACACCATGGGCCAATTTTGTCGATTTACCCTACTTTTGTCAAAACACTCAATTTGACCCATTTTAACCCTAAGTGAACCCAATGTCAAACCAAACCTACCCAATTGACCCAAATTCTGGTCCAATTCAGTTCTAAACTTCAATTCAACATTCCCAATACCAATCTAGACCAAATCCAAGTTCAATTTGATTGACATTTGGATCCAATTGCACTTTTGGCCTTAAAGCCCAATTTGGACCCACGACCCAAACCTAACCCAAACTCACCCAATTCAACTCCAATTAACCCCAAATCTTTTCTAAATCTTCCTTAACATTCCCACAAACAAAACACTAACATGATTTGCCCAAAATTTAGACCCAAACCCCACTCAAATTCAACCCAAAGCTAAAAGGCCCATTTTGACCTAAACCCGAACCTAACCCAAATGAGCCCAAACCCCAAAATCAAAGCCCAACCAAAGTCAAAACCTCTTTGAAACACTCCCATAAATATTTCTCAACATTAATTTTACATTAATTTCAACCCTAGCTCAACATTGGCCCAAGTTAGCCCAATTTGACCTACATAGGCCCACTTACCAAATAAATCCAAATTCAAACCAATTCAACCCCAAATCACACCAAATTGACTCCAAGCCCTTCATAGAACATCCCTAAACCAATTATAACACTTATTTGACAAGTTCCTTCACAAAATCTTCACCCAAATGCCCATCCTAAAATCAAAAAGCCCATTCCCCTTAAACTTTCTTAAAAACCCACTTCCTTCAAATTCAAAAGCCCAAATTCATCCAAAGCCCACATGGCACTTCCCCTCATCATTCATTTAATCAAAATTGCCCCTAAGTTTCAAAATCATCAATTAAACAATTCCAAATCAAGCCCCATATAAATTCCCATCAAAATACCAAAATTTTCTTAAATCCCTTTTTATGAAATTGACCCAAGCTTTTCCCAAGCCAAATGGAGCCAAGGATGAGCCATTCACAAGCCATATGGAGCCATGAAAGTTTGGCATGTGACCATGCCATTAATGGCAAAAGGAGGAGGTCCTTTAACCATCTCCTAAAAGTCATTAGCCTTAAGCATGTTTCCCCTTAACCAAGATTTAATCCAAATATTCTTGGATAAGGACATCACCACCTCTTGACCAGCTAGCCTAACTGATCTTCTCCGCCCAAGACCAGCCATGGGGAGGTGAACCCAGCCCAAACAAATGGGTTGACCAAACCTAGCCAAGTATAGCCTTCCCCCCATTCCATTTCAATCCAAACACTTTACACATGTCCAACTCCGATTGACTTCACCAACTTCGAAGCCCCGGACTCCACGACCCCGAAGGTGACCCATGCTGCTGGCCGGCACGCTCGGATCGCCGAGAAAACACCATGGCCGAGACCTCGGGAGGAGCCAAACTTTGGAATTCCACCTTGCTGAGTCGCCCCATGCCCGATGGCCACCATGGCTGTTCTTCTCATGACCGGAGCAGGCTGATCCCAACCCTTGGCCATCCCCGGGAGGCTCTCCGGCCACCTCTATTTAAACCCGACCCCCTCACGGCCATGAGAGGAGAGTTGCACAAACCTTGCCGAAACTCGCCAAAATTGTTTCAAACCCTTCTCCACCCTTAGAGCGAGTTGATCCCCGGTGTCAATTTGCCCTAATCCGCACCGACAAAACCCGATTTCTCGACCGAAATTCCACCCAAAACCAGGACACTTCTCCACGGCGAGCCAATCCCCAAATTGATTGGTTCTACACCTTCACCGGACCAAGGGAAGGTGTCCACCGACAAAAGCCCCATCTCCGGGCCTCCCAGTTGCTCCAGCCTCCAAGCTTTGTGATCGGCTGTGGTCGAAATCCAACCTAAACAATTCACCAGACCAGGAGACTTCATCTGGAGCATGCTAGGATCCAATCGAAGGTGCAACAACTCTCAGATCGAAGCCACACTTCTCTGAGCAAAGGTATGAACTAACTCTTCATCCCGAGCTTCTGGAGATTCTCCATTTCAAATGCTTTAATTTCAATGCATGATAACCGTATAGATGTGTTCGTCTCTTCGAAGACGAATCCATAGAGCATAAGAACATGAAAATCCATTGAGTATCGAGTGAGATATTAGGGATTTAGTGTGGACGGCTCTCGTGTGAGGACACTTGGGGACGATGAACGGATGCCGTCCATTCAATACACGCGCGGACGGACGGCCAGGATCGCGTCGGATCAGAAGACGGAACGATACAGCGGGCCCCGGGAGCGCTGAGTCAGATGGCGGCGTCGAATGGGAGCGCGCCACGCGGCATTTCGGAGCTGCCGAGGTTGACGCGACGCCGCGTGGATAAATAGAATATTAGGGTATTTTTCTGATTTATTTAATTCCCTAAACTTCAAAAATTCATAACTTTGTGTAGAAAAATCAGAAAAATAAAATAAAAATACCCACTTGCTCAGTGAACAGAGGAGAATAATGTGAAAAAGAAATCATTTAATTTCATCAAGTATTTTATTTTTTATAATTTATTTACTCTCTGCATACATTTAATTCTCCATGCAAGTATACAATTCACCATGACATGAGATCATAGGGCTTTTGAAGCCTCTGAATTTGGGAACATTCCCTGAATTTTCCAAAGTCAGAGGCCATCCCTATGAAGAGTTATTGATTTTTCAAGTTCATGTTACTATTTTGAGTATTTTAATTCCAATAAATAGCATGTTGTGAAATAAATTCTAGGAAAATTTGATGATGTTCCTTATGACCGAGAGAACCCTAGGAAAAATAGGTTTTGAGTTAGTTCATTTAAAACAACCCTAATTGGCTTAAACACTCAAAATAGGTCTCTAATTAATTAGAGCTAACCATACATCAAATTGACTTCAAATCAATTCTCCATTGACCTTTAGGATTAGAGGAACCCACCATAAAAATTTGAGGTCAATTGGACTTGGTTAGCCCATTAATTGGGTTGGTTAAGCCACTTAGTCATTTTAAACTTTAAAAATTCATAACTTTCAAAATATCTTTCAAAAATTCACCAAATTGGTTTTGGAGCCTCTCTGATATTAGGGAATCTAAGAAAATTAAAATTTCAATTTTCTAAAAAGTTGATTTTTAATATTATTTTAATATTTTAATAATTAAAAAAATAATAAAAATCACAAAAATAATAAAATTCACTAAAATGTCACATTTTGAATTTTAATCACTTAGGAACAAACCCCATATTTTTCTTAGGTCTATTTAGTGAGATATTAAATTTTAAAGCTCTAGGGTAATTTTAAAATTAAAAAAAATGTATTTTCTAGCATTTTCACTAAAATAATTATAATAAATCATAGAAAAATCAGAAAATTGTAAAATTTGATTCTCTGATTTCCTTGGTATAAGAGAAATTTTTGAAAAATATAAAATTCATTTTTCAACATTTATTTTATTTTTAAAGTAATTAACACTCCAAAACTTAAAATAATTATAATAAAAATAATATAATTCAAAAAATCACCAAAATTGATCCAAGTGGTCCTCTTGTCATTAGGAATGTCCCCTAATTTTCTTAAGGACAGAAACCTTCCCTTGGTCATGTTATTAAATTTTTCTTGGAAATCTCTATTTTCCACCAAAATTAATTATATAAATAAATTAAATACAGAAAAATCACATTTTCTCCTTTCATGTCTTTATTGACATATGAGTGAAGTCACATAAAAATTTCAAGTTCATTTGAGTTCAATTTAGTGAGTTATGAAATTATTAAGCTTAAAGGGTAAAGTGGTAATTAAAATTTTTAATCCTTAATTAAAACTTTAGGTTTAATAAAAAATTAACAAGTAAAATATTTGATCCTAATCTGATTTGGATGATTGAAATTTAAATAATTAAAGGGTAGAAACTCATTAAGCAATTTAAAATGATTAAACCTTAATTAAATAATTGATTAGATTTGGAAGAATAATAAAATTGGAATTATTAAAATAGGGATATTATTAGGAAGAGATTTATTCTTTAATTTGAAAATCCCTAAATTAATTATCTCATTAATATTCAATTCTTAATTAAAATGATAACTCAAATTCAAAACATTAAAAGACTTAATCATTAAACTAAAATTAAATCAAATTAAATTAAATTAACAAATTAAATTAAATTAAATTAAATTAAATTAAATTAAATTAAATTAAATCAAATCAAATTAAATTAAATTAAATCAAATTAAATTAAAATTAAATCAAATCAAATTAATTTAATGTAACATCAAATCAAACTAAATTGAATTGAATTGAATTAAAATTAAATTAAAACTCAATTAAGTTAAATTAAATTAAATTAAGTTGAATTAAATTAAATTAAATTAAATTAAATTAAATTAAATAACATCACCAAAGACATAAAGAATTCAAAATAAATCTAAAGCAACTTGAACACTATTCCAAATTTAAACCCATTAATGGAAATTAAACTAAATCACAAACCATTTGAACACCAATTTACCTTCAAAAGCTTTAGTTATCATAACTCCTAAACGTAATATTAAATGAAATGTTACTTTACCTATAGGATATTCAAATGTCCTAGTTCATCGAGCAAGTTAACAAAACTTGAATCCCCTGACGATTAATTCATTTATATAATTAAATTCATTTGGACTTAAAACAATCCTAGAAATATTGAAAAGATGTTTAAGATTATTCTTAAGCACTTCCTCAATATGATAGGACATTTATAAGAACAATTGGACTTAATTGTTCTTTGATGAAGAAAATCGTCCTCAAACTAAAATACAAAGACCTAGACGTCATAGGATATGACTAGCTATAGGATTAGGAATTTGGTAGAAAACCATAACCCTTCCCTTAGCTTTACTAGAGAACTTGCTTAAATATTCTAATTGTGTTTTAAGTGCAGCTTGGGATGACGGGAAGACCCTCCGAGAACGCTTTTATTTTATTGCAATTTACTTTCCCGCAATTTACTTTCTTGCAATTTATTTAATCGCATTGCACTTACTTTTTCTTACTTGATAAACAATCGTTGCATGAAAACCCACACCTTTAGGATAGTCCCTAAAGCTGAAACCAAAACTAAGTTAAAAGTCATTGCAAGATAAAATTCACCGCCACAACATTTCAAAATATAAAACAACTCAAAATTTAATCACAAACAGAACACAAAACTACAATTACAATTAAATTAAAACGTCTCGTTGGATGATCGGGAATACCTCGGATGATGTAACCTACGTGTTGCTAACGGGATTTCCACGGTCTAAATGAAAGTGTGGAACTCATTCGGTTGAGTTTAGCAAATTCATCTGGACTAAGTGAATCCGATAAAAATAATGATGCCGGAAGGATGGAACCGTGGGATCTTAACCGATGTCGTTATAATCAACTTTAAGATTTGTTTTAATTAAAACACAAAAAAAAACACTTGGAAATTAAGACTTCTCTAAACCAAAACACTTTTCTCATCCCCTGATTTATGACTTCTAAAACTAAACCTCTGCAACAACAAGGAGCTCGGAGCATGGTGGGCAGCACGGCCATCGTCGTCAGCAAAACTTGAATCTACATCAGCAAAACTTTCCTAGAATTAAATAACAAAACCATAGGACTTCGGGGCAGTTTTCCTAGTGCAACATAAATCCTCAACTCTTCGTTAGGCACTTGCATTGCAAATTAAGCCCTAACCGGTCTTAGGATTCCGAGGTAGTCGTCCAGTACGACAATAAATCCTCACATCTTCGAGGCTATTTGTTTGATTTTATCATACAAATATAAGCCCTAATTAATTAAAATTGGCAAGATCAAAACATTTAAATAAATATTAGGACTTTCCTAAATTCATTCAGTTGAGTAATATAATCCCTGTTTAATGCTTTCATATTAAGCAGGGGAATTTGTCGGCTTATAAAATTAGTTCGCGGACCAAACGGATGTCACAAATCTTCTAGTTTATTTAATCGAGCCCCACCGTCAAGCAAGTAGTGCTTATTCTTCGGGATAGATACACGGTTTATGGTACGGTGCTCGTTTATATAAACTATTTGGGATGTGAGATCGGTTTGATTTCATATCTTAAAATCTTCAAATTTAAAATTATTTTCAAAATCAAATACTACTTTTCAAATTATTTATTTAAATTAAATTAAAAAATTCACCGCACAATTTCTGTAAGGCGACCCCTTTTCAAAATGTAACACGCAACCTAAAAAAATATGCCGACAATTTCTGGCGACTCCGCTGGGGACAATTCCTCTCTCCATTATAATCGGATAATTCTGCTTTCAAAAATCGGTAGTGCATCCATGTCCTTAATGGATCAAACTACCATTCTTTCCGTTGGAATACTATGTTCATTTCTACCGTGAACAAGTATAGCCAACATTCTCTCGGATTTAGGAGCCACTGTTTAGACATCCATAAATAGAGAGGTTCTGAGATCCTTTTACCTCATTTTTGAGGTGGGGTGAACCCCCAATAGGTGTTAGTTTAGGAGTGATCCTTCGAGTCGAGAAGTCTTGCATAAGACTTTCTTTTCCTTTCCAACTCTGAATCGGATTCCTTACCTTCTCTACACCTTTGAACACTCCGTTCTAAATAAACGAACCCTCTAATAAATGATTCTTTTAACAAATGATTCCTTCTTATAAATACATGAACAAGAATGTGTTCGGACTCTTTTCAATTCCTTTCTTTTCGTCCTAAAGAAAAGAAGCATAACTTGGGACTGACAACCAAAATCTACCCTGCAGAAATGGAAGTCCCGAAACTGATTTTCTCCTTCACCAATGGACTGGACTTCGTTGTCTATAAGGATGAGCTGCCCGACAATGGGATCATCCGATTTAGACAAGGATTTGAAAACACGAACGTCAAGATCACCGACGTCTCCCTCTTTGCACTGACGAACAAGGTATCTGAGGCTGAGGAACCGCTGCTTGAGTTCAACCTTAGGTCGACCCAAGAGTTTCCTCCCCGCAAAGGATCCCGACTACGAGGAGTACCGCTCGTCCGAGGAGGACCGTTCTTACTACCCCACCTGGTCTAGTTGTTTACGCACCTACCCCGACTTCGCCAAATCAAAGGGAAAGAAATCCGAATTATGGTAAACCCGTTACAGTGGAGGGTACGAGATCTTCTGTAAGACCTTCGTTTTCGAAATCGGGTCCAAGTTCAAAGATTCCGTCACCGACGAGGACCCAAAGAAGAAACGAAGTAGAAGGATCGCTAGAGAAGCCGTAGCGGCCGAGATTGCTTTCTAGAGGAAATTCCAGAATCGCCGAATATACACCGCTGCCAGAATATACACCGCTGCCTGAATACATACCACTCTTGGGAGGAAGCAGGTTCCATCCCCTCTCCGCCGTAGAGGATGAGGAGAATGTTCGCAAGATTGCTGCCACATTACCTCAGCCCGCATATTACAACGATAGCCGCAAGAAAAGGACTAGAACTACGTCGTTTGCTCGACTGCAAACTTTGGTAGAAAAGTTAGCAAAGAAGGAAACGCCCCGTATTGGAGATTCTACGAAGGATAGGGTGGGTGCCGGGCCAAATCCCGTCTTGGGCCCCGAGTAGAACCCGCCATCATGACGGAAAAGCCAAGCAAAAGAATGAAGGCTAGTCCGTCCGTTGTTGTCTCGGGATTACGGATTAGGGAGGATACCACCTTCCAGCATTTGGCCGACGGCACCATCCGGTCCTGGACCTTCCGCCGCTAGAAGGATGGTATGGCGTCCCACTCATCGGGCGGTTAAGGCCGAAACGAGCAGCCCGAGAAAGAAAGTCTCGCCAGGAGGCTGGAATCTGAAGAAAGTGCTACTTGCGATAAAGGGGACTCGTGAAAAGGGGACCCGGCGGCTATCGCACGACAACCGCAAAGACACACAGAAAGCCCCGCTAGAAGATGCCATGGAAAAGTTGAGAACCGATATCCGACGGTTGGCAAAAGAAAGAGAAGAAAAGTTCGGAGACGAGATTGATTCATCGGAATTCATGGACGACGAATACACGAGAAATCAACATGGTTGAGACACGAGCTTCATCGGCTTCGCAAGGTGCTCCTGCAGCCGCGAAAGAGAGGAGCCGAAGCGATGAGAAGGCGACTTCAAGAAAAAGACGACACGATCGCTCAAATGGCTAAAAGGATGGAAGAGATGGTCGTAGCTCTGGCCACTCTCCAGAGTCAAGTACAACCACAAAGAGAGACACCCCCAGAGGTCATTCACATTGTAGACGGAGGAAAGGAGATTACATCCGTCAATGGGGATGATCGACTGAAAAGGATACAACACAAAGTATGATCCACGAAAAGGATATCAAGAACTTGGTGGAACGAGCGAGGTGCGGAAGCCTTAGCACAATCGAAGAGCGGGACATCCATTCGGACGGGTAGACCTTACCCAGAAGAATTCGACGCTGTTCAATACCCGAAAGGCTTCGTACCACCTATGTTCAAGACCTTCGACGGAACCGGGAACCCCCGACAGCATGTTGCACACTTTCGTGCCAGTTGTTGTAATGCCGGCGGGAGCGATGCATTACTCTTCCGACGGTTGTCGGCGGTCCGTCGGGAATCACCTTCGGCCGGTATGCAGAATTACCAAATGGTTCGGTGAAGACGTTCTCAGAACTAGAGAACCTCTTCATCAAGCGATTCGCCGGAGCTCAGCACCACATCACGATAGGTGATTTAGTGGTAGAGAAACAAAGGCCGAACGAAACTTTGGTGGATTACATACTTCGATGGAGGAACTTAAGCATGAAGTGTGAACCACAACTACAAGAACAACATGCAATCGGCATCTTACTTAAAAGCATTCACGGCCCGATAGCACTTCTCCTCAAAGGATTCACTATTAAGACTTTCGAGAAGTTGTTAAGCAAGGCCGGGAGCTTGCAAGAAGAGGCGAAGCAATTAAGTTTCGCCGACAAGACGGACAAGCAGAAGCCGGTGAAGACCTTCGAAAAGAAATTCGGGATCGTTGCAGCAGTTGACAAAGGCAAGCAACCGATGCAAATACCACCAGAACGGCCGCAGCAACCCCAACGGAATTACCAGCGAACCCCGACCCGACTATCGGTCATCTCCACGAGTATGAACAACCGTCTCGTCCGCAACGTACATTAAGGGAGCTTCGAGCGAGAGAATATCCGTTCAAGAATGAAGCGATGCCGAAAATGTTCCGTAGTCCGATGAAGACTCCAGATTTCCAGTGCCGAGCCTAAAAGACCGGAGGAAGTCAACAAGAAAGGTGATCCCAACTTTTGCCCCTACCACCGGATGCTTGGGCACAAGATAGAAGATTGCATTACCTTTAAAAGTTGGCTCAACGACAACCTTCGGAAGGGAATATAACGATCCCGAAGGAGTACATGAAGGAACCCCAGAAAGGAGGTTCCGTCAATGTTATCTCAACTGAGCCCATCATTCCGATAGATCCCTATACGACTGACGATGGATGGACTACCGCCTGGACGAGGTCTTCGAAGAAGATTTTAGACAGCATTCGAACCGCCTCGGTGTGAGCTTCAATTCAGAGTTCGAGACCTGTTAAGCTGGTACTATCACTTGCGATAGAAGAACCACCTCAACAGGAGACGATTGAAGAGAAGAAGAAAATCGACGAAGAAGAAAGGACCGAGGCTCCTAAGGCTAGACTAGGGGCTGCTTATCCTAGGATAGTTGTTTCCGATTCGGGGGAGAAATCCCTCGAACCTCCGATTTTGTATGATTATCTGCTCACTTCGGTGGGATCATATAATGATAAGGGTGATGGCGTTGGCTACGTTTTGACTGTTTCTAACGATTACGTAACTAGCGACAATCCGGATATCGATTTTGATACCAACGACAATTCTCAAATCATACACAATCTCGACAATCAAAATAACGAAGAAGACATCCATCAAGGAGGCTACGAGAGTTCAACAAGCAACGAATCTATCTGCGAGTTTCGAGGAGCTCCAGTCACAATAGAGTTAAAGCCTTCAGACTCTGAAGCTAATACAGAAGAACCTGTCATTCTGATTCAGGAGGAGACACGGGCGAACTCAACACTAGATTCAGAAGAAATTACAGAAGTCAACTTAAGAAGTGGAAGAGTTCTACCTCCAAGAATGGGTCCAAAGGACAAAGGAAAACAGGTGGTTGTTCAGGAAGAACCAATCCCGACAGAAGAAATACCCATTCGAGAAGAAGCCGAGACACATGAAAATAAAGTGGACTACAACGTGCAAGCCCATCTTAGGAAACTACCGGCCAAGCTGAGCATTTACGATACTCTTATCTTATCAAAGGAGATGAGAGAAGCTCTGATCAAGGCCTTACTTGATCCTGAAATTTGCTTCGCTCAAATGGCCGGAGATTCCTTAGATGAGGTTTGCTCGTTAAAGGAACAACGAGGTGTCACCTTCACGGACAATGACCTACTACTTGGGACGAGCGGATCACAACCGACCGTTGTACATTTCAGTTACAATCGGAAAATTTACACTCTCCAGAGTATTGGTGGATCCAGGAGCTTCAATCAATATAATGAGTCTTCGAACACTAGCATATTTGGAAATTGATGCTCGCGAGCTCGAAGCAGATAAAATGTTATTAAGAGGATTCAACCAGAAAGGAGAAAGAGCCCTCGGGTCAATAACGCTACTAATGAAGACCGGTGACTTAGCAAAGACAACCGCAAAATTTCACATAATTGATTCGGAGACATCGTTCAACGCTCCGTCTGGGCCGACCGTGGATACATGAAAATAGGATGGTACCATCATCTCTACATCAGTGCATCAAATACTACGATGGAGGGGAACAGTGCATCAAAGGCGACTTACAACCATTCTCCGTACATGAAATTGGAATCCATGAAGATGCAGCTTATTATGCACCACCGAAGAAAACAATCTTCTCCAGAGATACCGTAACAAATGAAGCAAAGAAAGTTCAGGACGACGAAGAACCTGAAGTTCTAGTCCAACAGTCACTCACCACTCCCTTACGGCGAGATGGTGAAGGTTTCTCCACAACTCGCATCCGAGGTCGAGGCTGGGGACGAGGTCGTGGTAGAGACGCTAGGACAGTTGGACAGAGGAAACCAGCCATCAATGTTGATTGGGAAGATAGTTCTGAAGAAGAAAAAGAAATCAAACAAGAAGCAGCGACAATAAGTCAGAAGAAGCCGCAATTCAAGATCTCTCTCGAAGATGAGAAGAACGAAGAATACAAATCAATGTACGAAAAGATTAACCACTACGTACATACTATGACCCTAACCCCGATCCATTCTAACAAGATCGAGGGTATGGTGGTCAAAGAAGTACGTAACGACGGTGCAAGGCCAATCAAGTTCTACCGTGGTGCTTCTACCTCCAAAACCGAAAATAATGTACAATTCGAAGATGTCACTTCATCGAATTAATGGAATTACCTTTTGAGTGGTACTCTCCCTGTGTTCAAAATTTAATTCAGCGTGGTTTCTTACCTCGACAATGGACAAAAGGCCAATCACAACATTTTGGAAAATTATGGAATAATTCCGGTCGTCCACCCAATTCAAAGTATGGACTCGGATTCGGCACAGTAGGATCAGTCGACGATACTGAATTTTGTTTGGTTGTCACTTGCGAATCCAATGAAAGCTGCATGGAAACTACAGACGAACTCGAAGATGTACAAATTGGAGACGCTCCACCAGAATTCGAAGAAGAAATCAAATCTACAATAGATGAGTTAACGGAAGTTAACTTAGGTACTAGCGAAGAGCCTAGACCTACCTTTGTTAGCTCCTTACTCAATAAAGAAGACTCCGAAGAAATAATCAAATTATTAATGGAATTTAAAGACTGTTCGCTTGGAACTATGATGAGATGCCGGGATTTGCTCCGGAGGTTGCAGTCCATAAGCTAGGAGTGGATCCTACTTCGTCCCGCCGGACAAGGTCCCGAAGAATGCGTCTAGAAATTGAACAACAAGTCATAGCCGAAGTTAAAAAGCTAATAGACGCTAAATTTGTCCGTGAAGAACAATACCCAACTTGGCTAGCCAATGTAGTGCCAGTCAGAAAGAAGAATGGTCAGATTAGAATTTGTGTGGACTTCAGAGATTTAAACAAGGCATGTCCAAAAGATGAATTCCCTCTACCGATCCCAGAATTAATGATCGACATTGCTTCAACGCATGAAATATTCTCATTCATGGATGGATCTTCGGGATACAACCAGATAAAAATGGCTCCAGAAGATGAAAAGCTTACAGCATTCAGAACGCCGATCGGAGTATTTTGCTACACAGTAATGCCATTCGGATCGAAGAACGCAGGAGCAACCTACCAAAGAGCAATGACAAGAATTTTTGATGATCTCATCCACAGATCAAGTCGAATGCTACGTGGACGATGTGGTCATCAAAAGCAAAGTAAAGGACAACCACTCGTATGATTTGAGAATTGTTTTCGAACGGTTAAGACAATTTAACCTTAAGATGAATCCCTTAAAATGCGCCTTCGGCGTCACCTCCGGAAATTCTTAGGATTCGTTGTCCGACATCGTGGAATTGAAATCGACCCGGAAAAGATTAAAGCTATCTTAGAAATGCCGCCTCCCAAAACCTTAAAACAACTACGATCTTTTCAAGGGAAGTCGGCATATCTTCGACGCTTTATCTCAAACCCGTCGGTAGGTGTCAGCCTTTCTCGGCACTAGCTAAAAGGACGCCAAATTTATTTGGGAAGAGAAATGCCGGAAGGCCTTCGAGGACATTAAATAATATTTAATGACACCTCCTCGTCTTAGCAGACCCCGGCCTCGGAGTAGACCGCGATACTTTACACCGCGGCTTTAGACGACTCTCTCGGAGCCCCGTTAGCCAGTGTCAATGATGAGGGTAAAGAAAATGCTCTTTACTACTTAAGCCATCGTTTACTTCCGACGGAAGTAAGGTATCCCGCAATTGAAAAGCATTGTTTAGTCCTGATCTTCGCCGCTCAAAAGCTTAGGCACTACATGCTTTCTCATAAGGTCAACCTAATCTCGAAGTTTAATCCATTGCAATACTTGATAACTTGTCCAACACTTTCCGGCAGACTTGCCAGATGGTCAATGATATTATTGCAATTCGATATAACTTTCGTGCCTCTCGCGTGCCGTGAAGGGACAAGTCTTAGCAGACTTTCTAGCAAAGACACCCTTTGCTCGGCGAATCTCCTCTCAATGACGATCCGCTAGATGAACAAATAATGAGCTTAGAAGACCCCGATGATCGACGTTGGGAATTATATTTCGACGGAGCATCTTCAAGCACACAAAGACGAAGAATCGCAAGTGATAGTGCCCGTGAAGGCAGGAATCGGGCTAATCTTTATAACGCCGGAGCGGGGGATGTTAAGATACTACTACCACTCGACGTAACCGTGTACAAATAATGAAGCAGAATACGAAGCCCTCATAACGGATCGGAATTAACTATTCAAATGGGGATAACCGTACATCAACATCTACGGGGATTCGCAAGTTAATCATTCAACGGATCGTCGGACAATACGTAATTTTAAAGCCAAGACTCGAACAATACTTCCAAGTATGCCATACAAATTGTTGGAACAGATTCCAAATGTAACGATCTACAAAATTCCTAGAAAAGAAAATGCTTTAGCCCGTCTCGCAAAAGAATTTGCCTATTTGCAAGATGAATCAGTGGAAGTGTCAGTTCACGGACGTCAGGTCCTATCACAGCTCGACATAGACACAATACACAAATCGAAAAAGAAAAAGAATCAACATGAAGAAGGATGTAAAAACACGTAAGATCATGGCGACAGCCATCGATGAACTACCCGCAAACAGAAAGCTACCGGACGATAGGTCGTTAGCCCATCGGATCAAGAAAAGAACTCGTCCTACGCATTAGTAAACAACACATCGTACGAAGGTCTTTCGATCAAATGTGGCTAAGGTGCCTAAGCGGGTCCGAGGCCCGCGAAATTGTTAAAGAGGTGCATTCGGGACTCCGTGGCGCTCACCGCGGGTCCGAAGATGAAAATGAAAATTAAAAGACTAGGGTACTACCGGCCCTCGATGATGACCGACCGCATGAAAATCGCCAAGAGCCGTCACCAATGCCAAGTGCACGGAGTGGTTCTACACCAACCTCCAAATGTGCTACATCCGACAATCGCGTCGTGGCCATTTGATTGTCAGGGTACGTATATAGTGGGTCCAATAGAACCACCATCTTCGAAAGGACATCGTTTCATTCTTGCGGCTGCAGATTACTTTTCCAAGTGGCAGAGCGAGCTCCACTTAGAGAAGTGAAAGCACACCACGTGCTACAATTTTTTAAGAACCAAGTTATCTACCGTTTCGGAGTGCCGCGCAGATCATCTCGGATAATGGGTCAGCATTCGAAGCACGCAAATCAACAATTTTGTCGGGAGACACGGAATCGACTGGCGATACTCAACAATTTACTACCCAAGAGCAAACGGACTCGCTGAGGCTTTTAATAAAACTCTCGTTCAAATCTTAAAGAAAACTTTGGACGATAATAAGAGGAATTGGCACGAGAAGTTGTTAGAAGCCTTATGGGCCTACCGGACGACCTTCAGAACTCCTACTCAAGCTACACCTTACGCTCTGGTGTATGGTTCCGAGGCAGTGTTACCTTTAGAGGTTCAGCTTCCTTCACTCAGAATTGCAGTTGCAAACAAGATCACGGCAGAAGAAAACGTCAAATTACGACTAGAAGAATTAGAAAGCCTGGAAGGGAAAAGACTTGCAGCGCAGCAGAATTTAGAACTATACCAAGCTAAGATGGTTCAAGCCCATGACAAACTGGTCCGCCCAAGAACCTTCAAAGTTGGTGACTTAGTTCTCGTTCTCAAGAGACCTATCCTTGCACACCGTAAGATAGGAGAAAAATTTGAACCCACTTGGGAAGGGCCGTTTGTGGTCGAAGCGAGTATACTCGGGAGGTTCCTACCGGCTAGTGAATCGCCGTGGAGAACGACATATGCTTCCGATCAACGGACGATACTTGAAAAAATATTACGCTACCTGATGTTTCGAAGGAATGAATTCTTCATCCCTAAGAAACACGGGCGAAGTAATTACTTATGATTGGGTCCGAACTCAAAAAATAATAAAATGTGCTAAAATAAATAAAATCGTGATAATAAAGTTTTCCTTGTTTTCTTTTCTTAAAAAAAAAATAAAATAAAAAAAAAATCTAAAAATGACGAACACCAAATTCACATGAACATTAAATAAACGATAAAATAAAATTTGAATCATTAAAAGATAAACAAAATCAACATAAATTTTAAATCAAATCTTAAATCAAAATTTCAACCGAGTTCAAACTCATCCTTCCAAATTTCAAATTCAATCTTTCCAGATTTCAAATCTCAATCAAATTCAAATTCAATTTCTTCCAAATCTCAAATCAAATTCTCAATCAAATTTCAAAACCAATCTCGATCAAATTTCAAATTTGATCTTCCAAATTTCAAATCAAATCTTAAATCAAATCTCAACCGAGTTCAAACTCATCCTTCCAAATTTCAAATTCAATCTTTCCAGATTTCAAATCTCAATCAAATTCAAATTCAATTTCTTCCAAATCTCAAATCAAATTCTCAATCAAATTTCAAATTCAATCCTTCCAAATTTCAAATCAAATCTAAATCGATTTCAAATTCAAAATTTTTGGGTCGAGGATTTTACATCCAAGACTCGCATCGCTTTAGGATTCTTTCTCTATCGCACCGAAATACATCAAATTCAAACTTTTGGGTCGAGGATTTTACATCCAAGACTGCACTGCTTTAGGATTCTTTCCCTATTACACTGAAATACATCAAATTCAAATTTTTGGGTCAAGGATTTTACATCCAAGACCGCACCGCTTTAGGATTCTTTCCCTATCGCACCGAAATACATCAAATTCAAATTTTTGGGTCGAGGATTTTACATCCAAGACCGCACTCGCTTTAGGATTCTTTCCCTATTGCACTGAAATACATCAAATACAAATTTTTTGGGTCGAGGATTTTACATCCAAGACTGCACTGCTTTAGGATTCTTTCCCTATTACACTGAAATACATCAAATTCAAATTTTTGGGTCGAGGATTTTGTTAGTGATAGTGCCCTAGGCCTATTATATGGATATTATATGGATATGTATTTTGAACTTTTTATGAATATTTTTCTATTTTAATTAGCATGTTTATGATAGAAGAAGAACCTTGAATAGTTTCATGTTTATTATGAAGATTATTCTAAATATCCATAATCGCTTATTGTTGTGGGAATGACAATAAATAAAGATTAATATAAAGTTTGATGGATATTCATGAGATGAATATATGTATGGGGATACACATCAGATTTATATGTATTTATTGGAGAATAAATATTGGATCGACTCGCTTTGAGATTAAATCATGGATATAAGTCATATGTTAATCTCAAGTCAGTAGTGACATCGAATCCTTTCGACTCGAGATTGTCATGGTTCTCAACATGAGGAATATTATGTTTTGACATAACCCAACGTTGTCTTTGACCGGATGACCATAAAGATTATGATTGGGCATAATGTGAATCATGTAGTGAGATATGAGTAATCAAGATGGAATTTATCCCTCTTATAATAAGAGAGATATCTCCGGGCCCTCGAATGATTTAGATCGAGAATTGTGTGGCCACACTCAAATGAATTGATGGAGATCAATTGCATTTATTTAATCGATCTAATCAGGAGTCGAGAAATTAAAGATAGAGAGATATAAGGTTGACATTAATCCATGCCTTATATTCTATCATGATATCATGTGATAAAGGGATTATGTCATTAACAATCGAGTTGTCTCGGATCTCGAGACTATTCATACTAACTTGGGTAGTTATAGTGTCTTGCTAGAGACCAACTATAACTCGTAGGTTTATAAATGGTGATTTAAGCCTATCGCCAATGTTAATTGAACCTATATGGTCGCACAAAATTTGAATGGACTAGAATGGTTGATGAACACTCTTCACTTCGAGTAATTTATAATAATAAGATTATTTTAAATTACAAGCATGAATTAAAAGAGTTTTAATTCATCATATATTTAAAAAAAGGAGTTTTTAAATATATATTAAAAAATGACCTCTTTAATGAAGAGGTGCCATGAAACGGTGTCACTTCAATTAAAAGGAGGGGTCATGGCTTATGAAGTCAACTTTTATTATTTTCCTTTTGAAATCCATAAGAGAAGAAGAGAGTTCTTTGGGTTTTGGAGAAAACCCCGTTTCCGATCTAGCAGTTGGAAGCCATTTGGAAATCCGTTCGAGTGTGGATACCGGTAGAGGGCGGTGGTTTCGGCGCCTTAAAGATCCGAGGAAATCTAAGAGTAGAACTCTCGCATGGTATGATTTCTTGCACTTCTTTTTGGGTTTATGTTTTTGATTTGTATGAGCACATGAGATCCTTGGTGGTTTATTGGGGAAATGACTTTAATATGCGTACATGATTAATTTTGCTTCCGTTGCGCATGATCCCCAAAATCCAACAGTGGTATCAGAGACAGGTTGTGTTTTTATAGAAATTAATTTAACGGCGTTTTTGGACGTCGGCTGCGGCGGCTATGGCCGCCAGGGATTCGGCGGCGGCGGTTGGCCGACGGCAGCGGTTGGCCGTTGGCAGGCGGTTATGGCGGGCATCATGTGGAGTCGACACCAATAGTGTCTAATGGGTTGGCACCTCTTAGTTTGTGAGGCCCAACTCCCTCGTGTCTATTCGTTCGAATGGCACCTATTCGCATTAATTAATTTATATGATTAATTAAATTATGATTCAATGCGAATTTAAAATCTGGATTCAAATTTTAATTAGATTAAAGTATTGAATCTATATCGCAATATTTATAATTTTTTGCATGAAATTCCTTTTAAATAGTTTATGAAATTTTGGATTGTTTTTGGCAAAAATATAAAATTTTAGTATTGCGATGTACAGATTTTAATTAAGACCCCGCGAGGGCGCTGCCCTCGACCCCGTCCGCTAACCGGCTATCGGAACCGCCGTTTTTATTCCTAACGCCTCATAAATTTAATTGTTTTAGAAACATCGAGGCAATTATCAAGTAATTTTATTATTATTATTTTTTTTAGTTTGTCAAACATGGATGTATTAATTAGATTAATACATGATGTATTGACTTGCGTGACACATAATATGGCCCAGTGATTTCTGTGAATTGCATGGTTGTAATATTTTTAATTTTTGCAATGGGATGTAATTATTAATTATGGCTCGCGTGTCATTTTGCTTTGTTGTAATTTATATTACATGTATTTATTCTTGGTGAGATAAATCGTGAGAAGACAAAGCAAGGCACTTGAAGTCCACTATCCACCATGGTGATGGAGGAGCTAGAAGTCCATGCAGGAGATGGTGATCTCGAAGGCTTTAGAAGTTACTTTTTACCCTTAGATTGGCCTTTTGATCTTCATAATTGGCTTATGAAGATCATTCTGGTTTTGGGGCCATATTTTGACACGCTTAATTATGCTTCAGATTTTGATATTTTTTGTGATGTGGTTTAGTATATGATACTAAAATAAATCATAACATCATTATAATTTAAAATCTATAACGATCCCTCATTTGAAATTTTAAGTTTTTCATGCCATCCATTATTATTAAACACCCGTCAAAAACTAATATCACCATGATGTGGGTTCTACCAAAGTAGGAGTACATTAGATAATATTAGCATGACAGGATGAGTAATGGTGCTACTCATGTGTTTAAAATGGTAAAACTTAATTAGGCTTACAAAATGGTTTTGGGCCTAAGGGCATAAGATGAGATTTAAACATGCTACGACATAAGATGTCAAAAATCCCATTAAGAGTTGCATTTGATGCAATTGGTAATAGTTACCTACCTAAATATACTTGATTTTAAGTGTCATGCCAAAGCTGACTTAAAATTAAGTATAATTATGGATCTTATACCACTAAAGTTAATATAATTTTAAAAGAGGGATTATTAATTTAGTGGGAGTTTTTCATAATTAATATACTTAAACTTTGCATTTATTGTAGATGGCCAACAACAATAATAACAATTCCGCATTTTCATTGCGATCGGTCCTTGAGAAGGACAAGCTTACGAGGGCTAACTTCCTTGATCTGGTTTCGTAATTTGAGAATTATTCTCAAACACGAAAGGAAGTTATATGTCCTGGATGAACCTCACCCCGAAAAACCAGATGATAATGCCACCGGAGCGTAAAAGAATGCTTATGAGAAGCATCATACCGACTACGTTGATGTTGCTTCGCTTGATGTTAGTTGCCATGAGTTCCGAGATCCGAAAGATTTAGAACATATGGAGGCTTATGATATGATCATAAACCTAAAGGAAATGTTCCAACAACAAGCAAGGCAAGAAAGATATGAAACTACCAAGGCATTGCATTCTTGCAAAATGACTGAAGGTAGTTCAGTTAGTGCTCATGTATTGAAAATGAAAGGTTACATGGAGCACCTGGCAAGGCTTGGATTTCCATTAAGCCAAGAATTGGCTACTGATTTGCTCCTGAATTCACTTCCTCGTAGTTATGACCAGTTTTCATGAACTACAATATGAATGAGATGGACAAATCAATATCGAGTTGCATACGATGCTTAGAACTCGCCGAACAAAATATAAAATCCAAGCCCGGGCAAATCTTAACGGTTAAGCAAAAGGGTAAGAGTTTTAAGAAGAAAGGAAAAGGAAAAGGCAAAGGTCGGGGTGGAAAGTCCAATCCTAAACCTAAGCCCAATCTTAGTTCCAAGGCTAAATCCTGGAAGGATGATGTTTGTTTCTTTTGCAATGAACCTGGTCATTGGAAAAGAAATTGCAAACTTTATAAGGAAGATCTAATGAACAAGAAAATCGGTGGGACCAATAGCTTCGGTATAAATGTTATACAGATTAATTATACTCCTTCTAGTTCCTGGATAGTGGATACTGGATCTGCATCTCACATTTGTTCAAATGTGCAGGGACTAAAGGGGAGTAGAAAACTGAAACGGGGCGAAGTGGATCTTCGCGTAGGCAATGGAGCAAAAGTTGTTGCTTTAGCTGTAGGAAGTTATGAACTTTCTTTACCCAGTGGGCTTTTGTTAGTATTGAACAATTGTTTTTATGTTCCTACAATGTGTAGAAACATTGTTTCGGTTTCTTGTTTGGATAATGATGGTTTTGCTTTTATTATTAGGAATAATATTTGCTCCATTTATCATAAAGATATGTTCTATGCAAATGCTGTTTTACTAGATGGTCTTTATGTTTTGAACCTTCGAATATCCAATGATTTTTCTATATGTAACATTACTACCAAGAAATTTAAGTCAAATGACTTGAATGTAACCTATCTTTGGCATTGTCGTCTAGGACACATAAATGAGAAACGCATTTCAAAACTCCATAAAGATGGACTTTTGAATTTATTTGATTATGAATCATTTGATACTTGTGAATCATGTCTTTTGGGGAAAATGACAAAGGAGCCTTTTACTTGGACACGGTGAAAGGGCTAATAAATTATTAGCCCTAATACATACGGATGTATGTGGACCATTAAGTATAGAAGCCATAGGAGGTTACAGTACTTCATTACCTTTACCGATGATTTCGTAGGTATGGTTATGTCTATTTGATGAGACATAAATATGAAGCATTTGAAATGTTCAAGTATTTTCAAAATGAAGTACAAAATCAACTTGGTAAGACAATTAAGGTGCTTCGATCCGATCGAGGTGGAGAATATTTGAGCCAAGAGTTTGGTGATCATCTTAAGAGTTGTGGAATTGTTTCACAACTTACTCCTCCCGGAACACCACAATGGAATGGTGTGTCCGAAAGAAGGAATCGAACTCTATTTGATATGGTTCGATCAATGATGAGTGCATCGGATCTTCCACTTTCCTTTTGGGGTTATGCACTTATGACATACTGCTTTTACATTAAATAGAGTTCCATCCAAAAGGGTTGAAAAGACACCATATGAGATATGGACTGGGAAGAAGCCTAGTTTGCTTTTTCTTAAGATTTGGGGTTGTGAAGCTTATGTAAAGCGTTTACATTCTAATAAACTTGAACCTAAATCCGATAAATGTATTTTTGTGGGTTATCCTAATGAGACTAAAGGATATTACTTTTACAATCCCATTGAGAACAAAGTGTTTATTGCTAGAAATGGTTTCTTTTTGGAAAGGGAATTTATTTCTAAAGCAATCAGTGGGAGTAAAGTACAACTCGAAGAAGTTCGAGAGTCACAAAATAACATTGAAATACCTTTGGATGATGGTCAACAAGGAGTTATTGACACACCAGTTGTAACACAAGAACTACGTAGATCTGATAGAATACGTTATGAGCCTGAGATATATGGATTTCTCATGAATAATGATCATGATGTATTGTTAATGGATCATGGTGATCCTACTACCTATCAAGATGCTATGTTAAATCAAGACTCTGACAAATGGTTAGAGGCCATGAAATCTGAAATCCAATCCATGTATGATAATCAAGTTTGGAACTTGGTTGATCCACCAAATGATATTAAGACCATTGGGTGAAAGTGGGTTTTCAAGAAGAAAACTGACATGGATGGTAATATGCATACTTATAAAGCAAGACTTGTTGCAAAAGGTTTTAAACAAATTCATGGTATTGACTATGATGAAACTTTTTCACCGGTAGTCATGCTTAAGTCTATTAGAATTCTCATTGCCATTGCCGCATATTATGACTATGAGATATGGCAAATGGATGTTAAAACCGCATTTCGAATGGAAACTTGTTTGAGGATGTGTATATGACACAACCCGAAGGTTTTGTTCATCCCGAGAATTCCGGTAAAGTGTGCAAGCTTCTAAGATCCATTTATGGTTTGAAGCAAGCTTCAAGGAGTTGGAATCTTCGTTTTGATGAGACAGTCAAAGAGTTTGGCTTTATCAAAAATGAAGATGAACCTTGTGTTTACAAGAAAGTTAGTGGGAGCACTATTGTTTTTCTCGGTCTTATATGTCGATGACATATTACTCATTGGGAATGACATACCTACCTCGAACAATGTCAAAACTTGGTTGAGTAAATGTTTCTCAATGAAGGATTTAGGAGAGGCATCCTATATCCTAGGGATAAAGATCTATAGAGATAGATCTAAAAGGCTAATTGCTTCTAAATCAAAGTACATATATAGACCTTATACCGAAAAGGTTCACGTATGGAAGAGTCCAAGAGAGGATTCTTGCCTATGTCACATGGCATAACGCTTAGCAAGACTCGGTGTCCTAACACTAATGATGAGCGAGAGCGTATGAGTAAGATTCCTTATGCTTCGCTATAGGATCTATCATGTATGCCATGTTATGTACTAGACCAGATGTTTCTTATGCTTTAAGCATAACGAGCAGATACCAGTCAGATCCCGGTGAAAGTCACTGGATAGCAGTCAAGAACATTCTTAAGTACTTGAGAAGAACTAAGGATGTGTTCTTGGTCTTTGGTGGATTAGAAAATGATCTGGTTGTAAGAGGTTACACAGATGCAAGCTTTCAATCACACAAAGATGATTATCGATCACAATCGGGATATGTGTTTTGTTTAAATGGTGGTGCTATTAGTCGGAAGAGTTCAAAGCAAAGCACCGTAGCTGATTCTACAACCGAAGTCGAGTACATAGCAGAGATGTGATGCAAACGAAAGAAGCGAGTTGGATAAAGAAATTTGTTTCGACCTTGGAGTGATTCCTAGTATCACAAATCTCGTTGAGATTTATTGTGACAACAATGGTGCTATAGCACAAGCAAAGGAACCTAGGTCACATCGCCGATCCAAACATATACTCGGGCGTTATCATCTCCTTAGAGAAATTATCGAGAGAGGTGACGTTAAAATATGCAAAGTTGCAACGGATGACAATGTTGCGGATCCATTAACTAAACCTCTACCACAAGCAAAACATGAGGGTCATGTAAGGTCCATGGGTATTAGATACATTGATAAATGGGCCTAGTGCAAGTGGGAGATCGTTAGTGATAAGTGCTCTAGGCCTATTATATGGATTTTATATGGATATGTATTTTGAACTTTTTATGAATATTTTTCTATTTTAATTAGCATGTTTATGATAGAAGAAGAACCTTGAATAGTTTCATGTTTATTATGAAGATTATTCTAAATATCCATAATCGCTTATTGTTGTGGGAATGACAATAAATAAAGATTAATATAAAGTTTGATGGATATTCATGAGATGAATATATGTATGGGGATACACATCGCATTTATATGTATTTATTGGAGAATAAATATTGGATCGACTCGCTTTGAGATTAAATCATGGATATAAGTCATATGTTAATCTCAAGTCGTAGTGACATCGAATCCTTCGACCCGAGATTGTCATGGTTCTCAACATGAGGAATATTATGTTTTGACATAACCCAACGTTGTCTTCGATCGGATGACCATAAAGATTATGATCGGGCATAATGTGAATCATGTAGCTGAGATATGAGTAATCAAGATGGAATTTATCCCTCTTATAATAAGAGAGATATCTCTCGGCCCTCGAATGATTTAGACCGAGAATTGTGTGGCCACACTCAAATGAATTGATGGAGATCAATTGCATTTATTTAATCAGTCTAATCAGGAGTCGAGAAATTAAAGATAGAGAGATATAAGGTTGACATTAATCCATGCCTTATATTCTATCATGATATCATGTGATAAAGGGATTATGTCATTAACAATCAGGTTGTCTCGGATCTCGAGACTATTCATACTAACTTGGGTAGTTATAGTGTCTCGCTAGAGACCAACTATAACTCGTAGGTTTATAAATGGTGATTTAAGCCTACCGCCAATGTTAATCGAACCTATAGTGGTCGCACAAAATTTGAATGGACTAGAATGGTCGATGAACACTCTCTCACTCGAGTAATTTATAATAATAAGATTATTTTAAATTACAAGCATGAATTAAAAGAGTTTTAATTCATCATATATTTAAAAAAAGGAGTTTTTAAATATATATTAAAAAATGACCTCTTTAATGAAGAGGTGCCATGAAACGGTGTCACTTCAATTAAAAGGAGGGGTCATGGCTTATGAAGTCAACTTTTATTATTTTCCTTTTGAAATCCATAAGAGAAGAAGAGAGTTCTTTGGGTTTTGGAGAAAACCCCGTTTCCGATCTAGCAGCTTGGAAGCCATTTGGAAATCCGTTCGAGTGTGGATACCTGGTAGAGGGCGGTGGTTTCGCGCCTTAAAGATCCGAGGAAATCTAAGAGTAGAACTCTTGCATGGTATGATTTCTTGCACTTCTTTTTGGGTTTATGTTTTTGATTTGTATGAGCACATGAGATCCTTGGTGGTTTATTGGGGAAATGACTTTAATATGCGTACATGATTAATTTCGCTTCCGTTGCGCATGATCCCCAAAATCCAACAGATTTTACATCAAGACTGCATTGCTTTAGGATTCTTTCCCTATTGCACTGAAATACATCAAATTCAAATTTTTGGGTCGAGGATTTTACATCCAAGACTGCACTGCTTTAGGATTCTTTCCCTATTGCACCGAAATACATCAAATTCAAATTTTTGGGTCGAGGATTTTACATCCAAGACTGCACTGCTTTAGGATTCTTTCCCTATTGCACTGAAATACATCAAATTCAAACTTTTGGGTCGAGGATTTTACATCCAAGATCTGCACTGCTTTAGGATTCTTTCCCTATCGCACCGAAATACATCAAATTCAAATTTTTGGGTCAAGGATTTTACATCCAAGACCGCACCGCTTTAGGATTCTTTCCCTATTGCACCGAAATACATCAAATTCAAATTTTTGGGTCGAGGATTTTACATCCAAGACCGCATCGTCTTTAAGATTCTTTCCCTATCGCACGTAAATACATCAAATTCAAATTTTTGGGTCGAGGATTTTACATCCAAGACCGCATCGCTTTAGGATTCTTTCCCTATCGCACCGAAATACATCAAATTCAAACTTTTGGGTCGAGGATTTTACATCCAAGACCGCACTCGCTTTAGGATTCTTTCCCTATCGCACCGAAATACATCAAATTCAAATTTTTGGGTCGAGGATTTTACATCCAAGACCGCACCGCTTTAGGATTCTTTCCCTATCGCACCGAAATACATTAAATTCAAACTTTTGGGTCGAGGATTTTACATCCAAGACCGCACTCGCCTTAGGATTCTTTCCTATCGCACCGAAATACATCAAATTCAAATTTTTGGGTCAAGGATTTTACATCCAAGATCGCACTCGCTTTAGGATTCTTTCCCTATTTCATCGAAATACATCAAAATCGAACTTTTTGGGTCGAGGATTTTACATCCAAGATCGCACTCGCTTAGGATTCTTTCCCTATCGCACCGAAATACATCAAAATCAAACTCTTGAGGTTAAGGATTTTACATCCAATACCGCATTGCTCCGAGATCTCTCCTCATTGCGAAGATTCAATCTGATCAATTCAATTTTCTTTCGAGGTTGAAGATGTTACATTTAAAACCTCAAAATTCCAATTTTCATTTCAAATCAAATCCCTCAAATTAATTTTGACAAAACTTCAATCTAAATTAAAACTCCAAACTAAAATCTAAGTTCACACGTCAAACTTAAACTCGAAACAAAATAAAATCTAAATCGAAATTCTCCCTGTGTCATGTGATTCGGAATTCACCTCCTTTTCTTTTCCCAGCCGAGAGTTCAGTATCTCCGGCTTTGGGAACATACCCGATACTCCCCAGCGGAAATTCTTTCGCTTTGTCCTAAGTTTGTCACTTGGACGTTTGTGTTGGTTTTGTTGATCGCTTCGGCCAAAACCAATACGCGCGTGTGCTCCGTCGACTCACCACACCTATCGGGGTCCATTTGTTGACCTCATTTTTGATGAGGTCTTCTTCTTCTTTTAGTGCTTAGGATCTAGCCTCAGCTTTTCCTTTCGACTATCTTAGAGGACTAGAATCGGGACCCACCTTTTAGAAACTCAAACTACTTCTAAACTCCCCGCAAACTCCACAAACTCGATCGTAGACCCCTAATCACCTAGAGGGTCGAAATCAAATGTGGAAGTTTAAAGGATGAGTTCCTATAGGACTCTTTGGCCTTAGACCGCTCCTGGGCGGCCCGGTCCGGTGAAGGGGCCGACTTACACAAACTACACTTATACACTACACCTACACACTACACTTCCACACACCTCCTAAAACACACCCATACCCAACTCGACCTCCTCGACTCATGTAGGTGATTCACATGGATGGTCCTCGACCCCCGAGCCCTCGGCAAAGAGGGTTAGGAACAACATAGTGAATGCCTCAAATGAGTCCCTTCATGGCTCATATGGGCTTGATATGGCTTCATGGCTCAACCAAAATGATTTCATTCCAGTTACATCCACTCAATCTTCAATTTCCCAAATTTTCAATTTTTGACCCCGGACCCTACACCCGCTAAATTCTACCCAAAACTCTCGAAATCACCCAAATTTTCGCAAAATTTCCAAATTACCCAAAATCCTCCAAAATCATTCCCAAACATTTCCACATCACCCAAATTGATCATCCATACCCAAAAATACCAAAAATTCCAAAAATACCTCCCAATACCCTCCAAATACCCAAAATACCCCTCTTGGCCAAAAAATCCAAAAATTCAGAAAATTCCCAGAAAATTCCAGAAAATCCCAAATATTCCAAATTTCATTTTTTCCAACTACACCATGGGCAAATTTTGTCGATTTACCTTACTTTTGTCAAAACCCCCAATTTGACCCATTTTAACCCTAAGTGAAACCAATGTCAAACCAAACCTACCCAATTGACCCAAATTCTGGTCCAATTCAGTTCTAAACTTCAATTCAACATTCCCAATACTAATCTAGACCAAATCCAAGTTCAATTTGATTGACCTTTGGATCCAATTTCACTTTTGGCCTTAAAGCCCAATTTGGACCCATGACCCAAACCTAACCCAAACTCACCCAATTCAACTCCAATTAATCCCAAATCTTTTCTAAATCTTCCTTAACATTCCCACAAAAAAAACACTAACATGATTTGCCCAAAATTTAGACCCAAACCCCACTCAAATTCAACCCAAAGCTAAAAGGGCAATTTTGACCTAAACCCAAACCTAACCCAAATGAGCCCAAACCCCAAAATCAAAGCCCAACCAAAGTCAAAACCTCTTTGAAACACTCCCATAAATATTTCTCAACATTAATTTTACATCAATTTCAACCCTAGCCCAACATTGGCCCAAGTTAGCCCAATTCGACCTACATAGAGCCCACTTACCAAATAAATCCAAATTCAAACCAATTCAACCCCAAATCACACCAAATTGACTCCAAGCCCTTCATAGAACATCCCTAAACCAATTATAACACTTATTTGACAAGGTCCTTCACAAAATCTTCACCCAAATGCCCATCCTAAAATCAAAAAGCCCATTCCCCTTAAACTTTCCTAAAAACCCACTTCCTTCAAATTCAAAAGCCCAAATTCATCCAAAGCCCACATGGCACTTCCCCTCATCATTCATTTAATCAAAATTGCCCCTAAGTTTCAAAATCATCAATTAAACAATTCCAAATCAAGCCCCATATAAATTCCCATCAAAATACCAAAATTTTCTTAAATCCCTTTTTATGAAATTAACCCAAGCTTTTCCCAAGCCAAACGGAGCCAAGGATGAGCCATTCACAAGCCATATGGAGCCATGAAAGTTTGGCATGTGACCATGCCATTAATGGCAAAAGGAGGAGGTCCTTTAACCATCTCCTAAAAGTCATTAGCCTTAAGCATGTTTCCCCTTAACCAAGATTTAATCCAAATATTCTTGGATAAGGACATCACCACCTCTCGACCTAGCTTAGCCTAACCGATCTTCTCGACCCAAGACCAGCCATGGGAGGTGAACCCAGCCCAAACAAATGGGTTGACCAAACCTAGCCAAGTATAGTCTTCCCCCATTCCATTTCAATCCAAACACTTTACACATGTCCAACTCCACCGACTTCACCAACTTCAAGCCCCGGACTCCCCGACCCCGAAGGTGACCCATGCCCGCCGGCCACCGCTCGGATTGCCGGAAAACACCATGGCCGAGACCTCGGGAGGAGCCAAACTTTGGAATTCCACCTCGCCGAGCCGCCCCATGCCCAATGGCCACCATGGCTGTTCTTCTCATGACCGGAGCAGCCGATCCCAACCCTCGCCATCCCCGGGAGGTTCTCCAGCCACCTCTATTTAAACCCGACCCCCTCACGGCCATGAGAGGAGAGTCGCACAAACCTTGCCGAAACTCGCCAAAATTGTTTCAAACCCTTCTCCACCCTTAGAGCAGTTGATCCCCAGTGTCAATTTGCCCTAATCCCCACTGACAAAACCCAATTTCTCAATTGAAATTCCACCCAAAACCAGGACACTTCTCCACAGCGAGTCAATCCCCAAATTGATTGGTTCTACACCTTCACCAGACCAAGGGAAGGTGTCCACCAGCAAAAGCCCCATCTCCAGGCCACCCAGCTGCTCCAGCCTCCAAGCTTTGTGGATCGGCCGTGGTCGAAATCCAACCTAAACAATTCACTGGACCGGGAGACTTCATCCGGAGCTTGCTAGGATCCAATCGAAGGTGCAACAACTCTCAGATCAAAGCCACACTTCTCTGAGCAAAGGTATGAGCTAACTCTTCATCTTGAGCTTCTGAAGATTCTACATTTCAAATGCTTTAATTTCAATGCATGATAACCGTATAGATGTGTTCGTCTCTTCAAGACGAATCCATAGAGCATAAGAACATGAAAATCCATTGAGTATCGAGTGAGATATTAGGGATTTAGGGTGGACGGCTCTCGGGCGAGGACACTTGGGGACGATGAACGGATGCCGTCCATTCAATACACGCGCTGGACGGACGGCCGAGATCGCGTCGGATCGGAAGACCGAACGATACGGCCGGGCCCCGGAGCGCCGAGTCGGATGGCGGCGTCGAATGGGAGCGTGCCACGCGGCGCTTCGTAGCCGCCGAGGTTGACGCCACGCCGCGTGCATAAATAGAAAATTAGGGTATTTTTCCGATTTATTTAATTCCCTAAACTTCAAAAATTCATAACTTTGTGTAGCAAAATCGGAAAAATAAAATAAAAATACCCTCTCGCTCGGTGAACGAGGAGAATAATGTGGAAAAGAAATCATTTAATTTCATCAAGTATTTTATTTTTTATAATTTATTTACTCTCTGCATACATTTAATTCTCCATGCATGTATACAATTCACCATGGCATGAGATCATAGGGCTTTGAAGCCTCCGAATTTGGGAACATTCCCCGAATTTTCCAAAGTCGAGGCCATCCTTATGAAGAGTTATTGATTTTTCAAGTTCATGTTACTCGTTTTGAGTATTTTAATTCCAATAAATAGCATGTTGTGAAATAAATTCCAGGAAAATTTGATGATGTTCCTTATGACCAGAGAACCCTAGGAAAAATAGGTTTTGAGTTAGTTCATTTAAAACAACCCTAGTTGGCTTAAACACTCAAAATAGATCTCTAATTAATTAGAGCTAACCATACATAAAATTGACTTCAAATCAATTCTCCATTGACCTTTAGGATCAGAGGAACCCACCATAAAAATTTGAGTTCAATTGGACTTGGTTAGCCCCACTAATTGGGTTGGTTAAGCCACTTAGTCATTTTAAACTTTAAAAATTCATAACTTTCAAAATATCTTTCAAAAATTCACCAAATTGGTTTTGGAGCCTCTCTGATATTAGGGGAATCTAAGAAAATTAAAATTTCAATTTTCTAAAAAAGTTGATTTTTAATATTATTTTAATATTTTAATAATTAAAAAATAATAAAAATCACAAAAATAATAAAATTCACCAAAATGTCACATTTTGAATTTTAATCACTTAGGAACAAACCCCATATTTTTCTTAGGTCTATTTAGTGAGATATTAAATTTTAAAGCTCTAGGGTAATTTTAAAATTAAAAAAAATGTATTTTCTAGTATTTTCACTAAAATAATTATAATAAATCATAAAAAAATCAGAAAATTGTAAAATTTGATTCTCTGATTTCCTTGGTATCAGAGAGATTTTTGAAAAATATAAAATTCATTTTTCAACATTTATTTTATTTTTAAAGTAATTAACACTCCAAAACTTAAAATAATTATAATAAAAATAATATAATTCAAAAGATCACCAAAATTGGTCCAAGTGGTCCTCTGGTCATTAGGAATGTCCCCTAATTTTCTTAAGGACAGAAACCTTCCCTTGGTCATTTTATTAAATTTTCCTTGGAAATCTCTATTTTCCACCAAAAATAATTATATAAATAAATTAAATACAGAAAAATCACATTTTCTCCTCTCATGTCTTTATTGACATATGAGTGAAGTCACATAAAAATTTCAAGTTCATTTGAGTTCAATTTAGTGAGTTATGAAATTATTAAGCTTAAAGGGTAAAGTGGTAATTAAAGTTTTTAATCCTTAATTAAAACTTTAGGTTTAATAAAAAATTAACAAGTAAAATATTTGATCCTAATCTGATTTGGATGATTGAAATTTAAATAATTAAAGGGTAGAAACCCATTAAGCAATTTAAAATGATTAAACCTTAATTAAATAATTGATTAAATTTGGAAGAATAATAAAATTGGAATTATTAAAATAGGGATATTATTAGGAAGAGATTTATTCTTTAATTTGAAAATCCCTAAATTAATTATCTCATTAATATTCAATTCTTAATTAAAATGATAACTCAAATTCAAAACATTAAAAGACTTAATCATTAAACTAAAATTAAATCATTAAACTCTTTTAAAAATTTCAATTAAAATTAAAAATAAAATTAAACTAAAAATTAAATTAAATTAAGTAAATTAAATTGGATTAAATTAAATTAAATTAAATTAAAATTAAAAGTTGAATTAAATTAAAGATTAAATTAAATTAAATTAAATTAACAAATTAAATTAAATTAAATTAAATTAAATTAAATTAAATTAAATCAAATCAAATTAAATTAAATTAAATCAAATTAAATTAAAATTAAATCAAATCAAATTAATTTAATGTAACATCAAATCAAACTAAATTGAATTGAAATTAAATTAAAACTCAATTAAGTTAAATTAAATTAAATTAAGTTGAATTAAATTAAATTAAATTAAATTAAATTGAATTAAATAAGATCACCAAAGACATAAAGAATTCAAAATAAATCTAAAGCAACTTGAACACTATTCCAAATTTAAACCCATTAATGGAAATTAAACTAAATCACAAACCATTTCAACACCAATTTACCTTCAAAAGCTTTAGTTATCATAACTCCTAAACGTAATATTAAATGAAATGTTACTTCACCTATAGGATATTCAAATGTCCTAGTTCACTCGAGCAAGTTAACAAAACTTGAATCCCTGACGATTAATTCATTTATATAATTAAATTCATTTGGACTTAAAACAATCCTAGAAATATCGAAAAGATGTTTAAGATTATTCTTATGCACTTCCTCAATATGATAGGACATTTATAAGAACAATTGGACTTAATTGTTCTTTGATGAAGAAAATCGTCCTCAAACCAAAATACAAAGACCTAGACGTCATAGGAAATGACTAGCTATAGGATTAGGAATTTGGTAGAAAACCATAACCCTTCCCTTAGCTTTACCTAGGAACTTGCTTAAATATTATAATTGTGTTTTAAGTGCGACTTGGGATGACGGGAAGACCCTACGAGTACGCTTTATTTTATTGCAATTTACTTTCCCGCAATTTACTTTCTTGCAATTTATTTAACTCGCATTGCACTTACTTTTTCTTGCATGATAAACAACTCGTTGCATGAAAACCCACACCTTTAGGATAGTCCCTAAAACCGAAACCAAAACTAAGTTAAAAGTCATTGCAAGATAAAATTCACCGCCACAACATTTCAAAATATAAAACAACTCAAAATTTAATCACAAACGTAACACAAAACTACAATTACAATTAAATTAAAACGTCCCGTTGGATGATCGGGAATACCTCGGATGATGTAACCTACGTGTTGCTAACGGGATTTCCCACGGTCTAAATGAAAGTGTGGAACTCATTCAGTTGAGTTTAGCAAATTCATCTGGACTAAGTGAATCCGATAAAAATAATGATGCCGGAAGGATGGAACCATGGGATCTTAACCGGTGTCGTTATAATCAACTTTAAGATTTGTTTTAATTAAAACACAAAAAAAAAACACTTGGAAATTAAGACTTCTCTAAACCAAAACACTTTTCTCATCCCCTGATTTATGACTTCTAAAACTAAACCTCTCGCAACAACAAGGAGCTCGGAGCATGGTGGGCAAGCACGGCCATCGTCGTCGCAAAACTTGAATCTACATCAAGCAAAACTTTCCTAGAATTAAATAACAAAACCATAGGACTTCGGGGTAGTTTCGCTCAGTGCAACATAAATCCTCAACTCCTCGTTAGGCACTTGCATTGCAAATTAAGCTCTAACCGGTCTTAGGATTCCGAGGTAGTCGTCCGGTACGACAATAAACCCTCACATCTTCGAGGCTATTTGTTTGATTTTATCATACAAATATAAGCCCTAATTAATTAAAATTGGCAAGATTAAAACATTTAAATAAATATTAGGACTTTCCTAAATTCAAGCCAAACAATAGGATAGTCGGGAGATTACCGAAGTTCACTTCGAATCTGTGATTTCTCCTACTTTTCTTCCTTTGAATTCTCAAAACAAAATTTTCCAAACTTGATCCATTCCCTATTGAAATTCCAAAATTCAATCCTTTGAAAACTTAAACTTTGAAATTCTTGAGAGCGTAATTATTGATTATTATCGAGAGTTTTCTTAGGTAATTCCCGTCACTTAAGATGTAATTAACTATAGGGACTTGCCCTTATAGGGAATTTTAAAGAACCTGAGTAATATAAACCCCGTTTAATGCTTTCATATTAAGCGAGAATTTGTCTAGCTTATAAAATTGGTTCGCAGACCAAACGAATGTCACAAATCTTCTAGTTTATTTAATCGAGCCCCACCGTCAGCAAATGTGCCTATTCTTCGGGATAGTATACACGGTTTATGGTAGGTACTCGTTTATATAAACTATTTGGGATGCGAGATCGGTTCGATTTCATATCTTAAAATCTTCAAATTTAAAATTATTTTCAAAATCAAATACTACTTTTCAAATTATTTATTTAAATTAAATTAAAAAATTCGCCGCACAATTTCTGTTAGGCGACCCCTTTTCAAAATGAAACACGCAACCTAAAAAAATATGCCGACACTCATAAGTAGAAATTTTTTATTTTCACCAAATAGTTTGAGTGCATTTTGGAGAAATCTAAAAATCACTATTCATTGAGAAAATTTGAGAAAAAGATTTGGAAATTACATGGATTTAGTAGTTTAGCTTAGTGATTTTAAGTTGAATGTGGAATTTATAGTGATTTTTATACAAATTACAGAAATGGCACAAAAGAGGAGCAAGTCAAAATCCACTTTTGACTCTGACAAGTTTGTAAGCTCGAAGGCTCAAGATCTTTATGTGCAAGCATTACAATCTCATAAACTGATTCAAGAGCGAGGTTTTGATAAGACAGACAGAGTAATACAGGATATGATTGTTAGAAAACTTTGGGACATATTTTGTTATTTCATGGCTATGGTAGTTACTTCTGTTGTACAATAGTTTTATGCAAATCTCCTGAAATCATAAGAAAACCTTGTGTTAGTCCGAGCACAATTAGTACATTTTACTCTTGAGGTAATAAACGAGTTTTACCTATTGTCACCTAGTGCATTTTATTTCTATTCGAATTATAATCCTACGGATGAAGAACTGGAAAAAGTTAATTCTGCTTTGACTGATGGAAGAGGATTATGGAATAGTACTAATGAGAGAAGAGTTAACTTCCCTGCTTCAAAGTTGAATGCCACCTATAAGGCTTGGCATTATTTCATATCATCTAAATTGCTTCCTACAAATCATCTGTGTGAGGTAACAAGAGAAAGATCTACATTGAATTGCTGTATTCAGTAGGGGATGACGACAGATATTGGGAAGATTATTTATGATTGTATTTGGATGTCTACCAGAGCTGCAACCACTGTTGATATGGGATTTGCTTCCCTTATACATTCGTTATGTGAGCGGGCTGGTGTTAGATTTGAAAATTGGGAAGAGGTCCTTCAGCTTCTTAAGCATATTACTGGTATGAATGAGAAGACCTATGCTGAGCATTGTTGACCTCATTTTTGATGAGGTCTTCCTTTTCTTCTTTTTAGTGCTTAGGATCTAGCCTTAGGCTTTTCCTTTGACTATCTTAGAGGAGTAGAATTGGGACCCGTCTTTTAGAAATTCAAACCACTTCTAAACTCCCTGCAAACTCCACAAACTTGACTATAGACCCCTAATCACCTAGAGGGTTGAAATCGAATATGGAAGTTTAAAGGATGAGTTCCTATAGGACTCTTTGGCCTTAGGACGCCTACAGGTGGCCTCGGTCCGATGAAGGGGCCGACATACACTACACTTACACACTACATTTCCACACACTTCCTAAAACCACACCCATACCCAACTTGACCTCTCCGACTCATGTAGGTGATTCACATGGATGGTCCTTAACCCCTAAGCCCTTGGTAAGAGGGTTAGGAACAACATAGTGAATGCCTCAAATGAGTCCTTTCATGGCTCATATGGGCTTGAAATGGCTTCATGGCTCAACCAAAATGATTTCACCCCACCCAAATTCACCCAATCTTCAATTTCCCAAATTTTCAATTTTTGACCCCGGGACCCTACACCTACTAAACCTACCCAAAACCTCGAATTACCCAAATTTTTGCAAAATCTCCAAATTACCTAAAATTTTCCAAAATCAATCCCAAACACCTCCACATCACTCAAATTGATCATCCATACCCAAAAATACCAAAAATTCCAAAAATACCCCCCAATACCCTCCAAATACCCAAAATACCCTTCTTGGCCTAAAAATCCAAAAATTCAGAAAATTCCCAGAAAATTCCAGGAAATCCCAAATATTCCCAATTTCATTTTGTCCAACTACACCATGGGCCAATTTTGTCAATTTACCCTACTTTTGTCAAACCAAACATACCCAATTGACCCCAATTTTGGTCCAACTCAATTCTAAACTTCAATTCAACATTCCCAATACCAATTTAGACCAAATCCAAGTCCAATTTGATTGACATTTGGATCCAATTTCACTTTGGGCCTTAAAGCCCAAATTTGGACCCATGACCCAAACTTAGCCCAAACTAACCCAATTCAACTCCAATTAACCTCAAATCTTTTCTAAACCATCCTTAACATCCTCATAAACAAAACACTAACATGATTTGCCCAAGATTTTGACCCAAACCCCACTCAAATTCAACCCAAAATCAAAAAGCCCAATTTTGACCTAAACCCAAATCTAACCCAAATAGGCCCAAACCTCAAAATTAAAACCCAACCAAAGCTAAAATCTCTTTGAAACATTCCCATAAACATTTCTTAATATTTATTTTACATCAATTTCAACCCTAGCCCAACATTGGCCCAAGTTAGCCCAATTTGACCTACATTGGCCCATTTACCAAATAAACCCAAATTCAACCCAATTCAAACCCAAACCACCTTAAATCTATTTCAAGTTATTCATGAAACATCCACTAAACCAAAACCAACAACTATTTGGCCCAAACCTCTACAAAAATTCCCATCCATGAACACATCCTTAAACTTAAAAGCCCACTTCCCTTAAACCTTCTTAAAAGCCCATTTCCTTCAAAATTCAAAAGCCCAAATCTACCCTAAAGCCCACATGACATCTCCATTTGTCATCCATTTAATTAAATCCATTACCTAAGTCCTAAAGTCATCATCAAATTATTCCAAATCAAGTTTCATACAAATTTCCATCAAAACATCCAAAATTCTTAAAACCCTTTTCATGAAACAAATCAACCTTTTCCCAAGCCAAATGAAGCCATGAACAAGCCATTCTCGAAGCCACATGAAGCCATGAGGGCTTTGACTTGTCATTAGTCCATTTATGGCAAGAAGAGGGAGTTCTTTCTTAAACCTCCTTTAACCCTTTTTTACCTTAATCATGTCACACACTAAACCATGTTTAGCCACCTCATCATGGATGGAGACTTCACCATTCCTTCTAAGCTGACCTAAATGATTCCCTCAGCTCAAAATCGAGCTTGGAAGGGTGCACCAAGCCCAAAATGGTGGGTTGACCCAAACCGAAGCCAAAGTGAGCCTTCTCCATTCCATTTAAATCAAACTCCTTTACACATGTCAAACCTCGATTGCCTACACTAAACCCCGGCCACGACCCACCGACCAAGATGGTGACCATTGTACGGCCGGCCGGCCACCGGGCCGTCGGAAAACACCATGGCCGAGAGCTCGCATGTGAGCCGACATTGAAATTCTCACTTGCCGAGCTGCCCCATGCCTAGTGGTCACCATGGCTGATCTTCTCCTCACCGAGAGCAGGTGATCCCAAGCCCTAACTCCCTCGAGAGGCCTTCCACCCTCTCTAGTTTAAACTCCACCCCTCTCGGCCATGAGAGGTGCTGAAACAAAACCTTAAGGAAACTCCGCCAAAATCACTCCGAGATCACTCTCTACACATAGAGCACCTGATCCCCACTGAATTCCGGCCCCAATTCCTTCTAGGCGAGCCCGATTTTGAGCTCGAACTTTAGCCCAAAACCGGGACACTTCTCCACGGTGAGCCGATTCCCAAATTGATTGGCTCTACACCTTCACCGGACCGAGGGAAGGTGTCCACCACCAAAAGCCCCATCTCCGAGGCCACCCGGTTGCTCCGGCCTCCAAGCTTTGTGATCGGGCTTGGTCGAAATCATATCCGGACAATTCACGGACCGGGAGACTTCATGCGGAGCTTGCGGGACCCGATCGAAGGTGCAACAACTCTCGGATTGAAGCCACACTTCTGCGAGCCAAGGTATGAGCTAACTCTCCATCCCGAGCTTCGGAGATTCTTCATTTCGAATGCCTTAGTTTCGATGCATGTTAGCCGTATAGATGTGTTCGTCTCTTGAAGACGAATCCATAGAGCATAAGAACATAAAAATCCATTGAGAATCGAGTGAGATCTTAGGGATTTAGTGTGGACGGCTCTCGGGTGAGAACACTTGGGGACGATGAACGGATGCGGGTCCATTCGATACACGCGCGCACGGACGGCCGGGATTGCGTCGGACCGGGAGACGGTACGAGAACCGCGGGGCCCGGCTGCCGACTCGGGTGGCGGCGTCGAATGGGAGCGCGACGCGTGTGCGTTCGGAGGCTGGCGAGGTTTCATGCGGCGCCGCGTGGATAAATAGAAAATTAGGGTATTTTCTTATTTATTTAATTCCCTAAACTTCAAAAATCCATATCTTTGTGTAGAAAAATCACAAAAATAAAATAAAAATACCCCCTTGCTCGAGTGAACGGAGGAGAATAATGTGGAAAAGAAATCATTTAATTTAATTAAGTATTTTATTTTTTATGATTTATTTACTCTCTGCATACATTTAATTCTCCATGCATGTATACAATTCACCATGGCATGAGACCATAGGGCTTTTGAAGCCTCGAACTTGGGAACATTCCCTGAATTTTCCAAGGTCGGAGGCCATCTCTGTGAAAAGTTATTTATTTTTCAAATGCATGTTGCTTGTTTTGAGTATTTTAATTCCAAAAATTAGCATGTTGTGAAATAAATTCTAGAAATATTTGGTGATGTTCCTTATGACCAGAGAACCACTAGGAAAAATAGGACTTGAGTTAATTCACTCAGATTAACCCTAATTGGCTTAAACACCCAAAATAGGTCTTTAATTAATTAGAGTTAACTAGGTATCAAATTGACTTGAAATCAATTCTCCACTGACCTTTAGGATCAGAGGAATCCACCATAAAAATTTGAGGTCAATTGGACTTGGTTAGCCCCACTAATTGGGTTGATTAAGCCACTTAGCCATTTTAAACTTTAAAAATTCATAACTTTTAAAATACTTTTTAAAAATTCACCAAATTGGTTTTGGAGCCTCTCTGATATCAGGGGAACCTAAGAAAATTAAAATTTCAATTTTCTAAAAAAGTTGATTTTTAATAATATTTTAATATTTTTAATAATTAAAAAATAATAAAAATCACAAAAATAATAAAATTCACCAAAATGTCACATTTTGAATTTTAATCACTTAGGAACAAATCCCACATTTTTCCTAAGTCTATTTAGTGAGATATTAAATTTTAAAGCCCTAGGGTAATTTTAAAATTAAAAAAAATGTATTTTCTAGCATTTTCACTAAAATAATTATTATAAATCATAGAAAAATCGAGAAAATTGCAAAATTTGTTTCTCTGGTTTCCTTGATATTAGAGAGATTTTTGAAAAATATAAAATCCATTTTTCAACATTTATTTTATTTTTAAATTAATTAACACTCCAAAACTCAAAATAATTATAATAAAAATAATATAATTCAAAAAATCACCAAAATTGGTCCAAGTGCTTCTCTGGTCATTAGGAATGTCCCTAATTTTCTTAAGGACAGAAACTTTCCCTTGGTCATGTTATCAAATTTTCCTTGAAAATCTCTATTTTCCACCAAAAATAATTATATAAATAAATTAAATACGGAAAAATCACATTTTCTCCTCTCATGTCTTTATTGACATATGAGTGAAGTCACATAAAAACTTCGAGTTCATTTGAGTTCAATTTAGTGAGTTATGAAATTATTAAGCTAAAGGGTAAAATGGTAATTAAAATCTTTAATCCTTAATTAAAACTTTAGGTTTAATAAAAAGTCAACAAGTAAAATATTTGATCTTAATCTGATTTGGATGATTGAAATTTAAATAATTAAAGGGTAGAAACCCATTAAATAATTTTAAAATGATTAAACTTTAATTAAATAATAGATTAAATTTGGAAGAATAATAAAATTGGAATTATTAAAATAAGGGATCTTTATTAGGAAGAGATTTATTCTTTAATTTAAAAATCCACAAATTAATTATATCAACTAATACTCGATTTTAATTAAAATGATAACTTCAAATTTAAAATATTAAAAGACTTAATTAAATTATTAAAATCTTTTGAAATTTCAATTAAAATTAAAAATAAAAGTAAATTAAAGATAAATTAAATTAAGATTAAATTAAATTTAATAATTAAATTAAATTAAATTAAACAATTAAATTAAATTAAATTAAATAATTAAATTAAATTAAATTAAATTAAATTAAATTAAATAATTAAATTAAATTAAATTAAATCAAATTAATTAAACATCAAATCAAATTAAATTAAATTAAACTAAATATAAAGCAACTCAAGCAATTTATTCAAATTTAAACCCTTTAACTTAAATCAAATCATTTGAATACTAATTTACCCTTGAAAGCTTTGATTAATATAACTCCCCCAAATGAGAGACATTAAATGGAGTGTTACTTCACTCATAGTGATATTCAAATGTCCTAGTCCACCGAAGCGAGTTAACGAAGACTTGAAAACCTCCGGACGATCGATTCATTTATATAATTAAATTCATTTGGACTTAAAATAATCCTAGAAATATCGAAAAGATGTTCATGATCCTTCTTAAGCAACTTCCTCGATATGAGAGGATATTTATAAGAGCTCAAACCGACCTGACATATTCTTTGATGAAGAAAATCGTCCTTAAATAGCCAAAACCCAAAGAACCTGTGAAACGTCATAGGAGATGACTCAGCTGCGGATCAGAATTTGGTAGAAAACCATAACCTTTCCCTTAAATGCCTTTGCCTAGGAACTTGCTTAAATGTTCTAATTGTGTTTTAAGTGCAGCTTTGGGATGACGGGAAGACCCTCGCGTGTACGCTTTTATTTTAATATCGCGATTTACTTTCTCGCAATTTACTTTCTTTAGCGATTTACTATCATCGCAGGTGCATTTTACTTTTCGTGCGTGATAAAACAACGAGCTGCATGAAAACCTACACCTTTAGGATAGCCCCCAAAACGCTGAAACGAAAACTAAGTTAAAAGTCGTTGCAAGATAAAATTCACCGCCACAACATTTCAAAATATAAAACAACTCGAAATTTAATCACGAACAGAACACGAAAACTACGATTACAAGCTAAATTAAAACGTCCCGTTGGATGATCGGGGTACCTCGGATGATGTAACCTACGTGTTGCTTAGCGGGATTTCCCACGGTCTAAATGAGAGGAAGATGTGGAGCTCATTCAGCTTTAGGCTTAGCAACGTTCATGCGGACTGCGTGAATCCGATAAAAATAATGATGCGGAAGGATGGGACCGACGGGATCATAGCCGAAGTAGTCGATTATAATCAGCTTTAAGATTTGTTTTAAATAAAACATAAAAACACACCTCGGAAATTAAAATTTTCTCTGGACCAAAACACTCTTTCTCGACTCCCTGATTTATGGTTTCTGAAGCCAAGCCTCTCGCGACAACAAGGAGCTCCTGGAGCATGGCGGGCGGCACGAACCATCGTCATCGACAAAAACTCCGGAGTCTACTATAGTAAACTTTCCTTTAGAACTAAAACAACCAATGCCGTAGGACTTCGAGGTAGCTTGCCTACAGTGCAGCTTATAAATCCTCGACTCTTCGTTAGGCGTTTGCATTGCGGGGTAAGCCCCTAACCGGGCTTAGGATTCCGAGGTAGTCGTTCCGATCACGACAATAAACCCTCACATCTTCTGAAATTTATTTGTT
>JAKZJZ010000655.1:0-22500 GCA_022702705.1 Papilionanthe hookeriana x Papilionanthe teres
AATCTTAACGGGCAGGACTTGTAAACTATACAACACCAGGCTCTGAAGGATACATTTAAGGACAGTAATACGACCACCAAGGATAAGAACTTATTTTTCAAATCAAGAATGCAGTTCTTAATTTTTTTAACAACCTTATCAAATTGAGTTTGTCTCATCCTACCCTTAAGCAAATGAACTCCCAAATACCTTAAGGGAAGGGTGGAAATAGCAAACCCAGTGTAGTGAGTAGCCTAGGAGGATTTCCTACCATCGACAGAGTTCCCAAAATATAAATGACACTTGGTAGCGTTGAAATGTAACCCGGAAAAAGCTTGAAAGTCCTCCAAAAATTGGAAAATTTTCTTAATAGAAACCTTGGATGCATTAGAGAAAAGGATGACGTCATCCGCATAAGCTAAATGGGAAACCAACACGCTATATTTAGAAGCAAAATCTAGATTCAGCCTTTTAACGAAGAGGTCATTTAAGAGATGAGAAAAATAATCAAAAACCAAAATGAAAATAGTGGGAGAAAGAGGGTCGCCTTGCTTAATCCCACAACCCGCACTGAAGTAGCCATGAACCTCACCATTAATAAGGATGCTATAAAGATTGGAATGATGCCAGTTGGAAATAAGTAAACAAAAGGGGGTAGGAAAACCCCTAGCCCTGAGAACAACCAAAATAAAATCCCAACTCATAGAATCATAAGCTTTGCGGATATCCAATTTAGTCACCATATTGCCCCCAACAATTTCTATCAATCTCGTGGATCATCTCTTGAGCTGACATGATATTATCAGTGATCCCTCTACCTTGGATAAACGCCGACTAATTATGAGATATAAGAAGCTGAAAGTGAGGTTGCAAATCGTTTCACAATAATTATATATATATATATATATATATATATATATATATATATTTATTTATTTATTTAATATTATTTTTTTATTTTAAATATTTTCAGTATAGTATATTATTTATAAATATAATTTAATTATAGAAATATTTAATAGTTAAACAAATTATAAATAAATAAATGTATATTTGTATATATAAATATATATATATATATATATATATATATATATATATATATATATATATATATATATATATATATATATATGTATATATATATATTTATATAATGTTATTTTTATTTTAAATATTATAAGTATAGCATATTATTTATAAATATAATTTAATAATAAAAATATTTAATAATAAAAAAATTATAAATAAAAATATATAAATAGGTATATATAAATATATATTTATATATATATATATATATATATATATATATATATATATATATATATATATAAATTTATTTAATATTATTTTTTTATTTTAAATATTTTAACTATAGTATATTATTTTTAAATAAAATTTAATTATAAAAATATTTAATAATTAAATAAATTATAAATAAAAATACATATATATAGGTACGTATAAATATATATATATATATATATATATATATATATATATATATATATATATATATATATATATATATATATATATATATATATATAGTATAAATATATATATAAATTTATTTAATATTATTTTTTTATTTTAAATATTTTAAGTATAGTATATTATTTATAAATATAATTTAATTATAAAAATATTTAATAGTTAAGTAAATTATAATGAAAAATATATATAGGTATATATAAATATATAAATTTATATATATATATATATATATATATATATATATATATATATATATATATATATATTTAGAAAAATGACTATTTTGTATCAATAAGAAAAACTCATTCTAGGATGACATTCCCACAATTAAAGATTGCATTGTTATCTTCAGTTGGTTGCATGAGTAGAAAATCCTCTGAAAATAATAAAGCAGAAACAGGAAAACAAATTCCCCACAAAACAAAATACTATATCAAACTCTGATTAAATCCGCAATAAATCACAAAAAACAAGAGCAGCTTCCACCAAAAAGGCATCCTTCGCGAAGTGAATTTGATCAGAATGAAAGGAAGAGATTTCATTGATGGGAGGAACCTAAAAGGCAAAACGGCGTTCGAAATGAACAAGAAAGGGCCCTCAAAACCCTAGCTTCGTGCGGCGCCAATGCCTTCTCTTCGCATTATACCTAATGGTGTTGCCCGTCCTCATGCGAATCCAGGAAGGAATGGGCCTGTTCTGCCTCATCTTCTTTGCCAGCTTCTTCTTGATCTTGAAGCTCTTGTGCGATGGCATTTTTTGGGCTACCCGTGAAGCACTCGCAAGGACGGTGGCAATGGAAACCTAACCTAGCGGGCAGCATAGCGCGGCTTCTCTTTGTTAAAATATATATATATATATATATATATATATATATATATAATATTAATTTTTTTATTTTAAATGTTTTAAGTATAGTATATTATTTATAAATATAATTTAATTATAAAAATAATTAATAATTAAATAAATTATAGATAAAAATATATATATAGGTATAGATATATATATATATATATATATATATATATATATATATATATATATATATATATATATATATCAATTTATTTAATATTATTCTTTTATTTTAAATAATTTAAGTATAGTATATTATTTATAAATATAATTTAATTATAAAAATTTTTAATAGAGAAATGAATTAGAAATAAATAAATATATATGTGTATAAATAAATAATATATATATATAAACATATATATATATATATATAATTTTATATAAAATTATTTTTTTATTTTATATTTTTTTAAGTAAAGTATATTATTTATTAATATAATTTAATTATAAAAGTATTTAATAGTTAAATAAATTATAAATAAATAAATATATATATATATAAATAAATAATTATTTAATAGTTAAATAAATAATTATAAATAAATAAATATATTTATATTTTTTTAAGTAAAGTATATTATTTATTAATATAATTTAATTACATATTTTTATAATTAAATTATATTTAAAAATAATATATTATACTTAAAATATTTTAAATAAAAAACTAATATTATATAAATTTATACAGACATATATATTTATATATATATATATATATATATATATATATATATATATATATATATATATATATATATATATATATATATATATATATTTATATAGAAATATATATATATATAGATATATATATATATATATATATATATATATATATATATATATATATATATATATATATATATATATATATATATATATATATATAAATATATATGTCTCGTATAAATTTATATAATATTAGTTTTTTATTTAAAATATTTTAAGTATAATATATTATTTTTAAATATAATTTAATTATAAAAATATGTAATAGTTCAAAAGATGATAAATAAATAAATAAACAAAGAATATATATATATATATATATATATATATATATATATATATATATATATATATATAAATTTTTATAATATTTTTTATATATATAAATTTTTATAAATTTATAAATTTTTTTAGATATATATATAATAATTTTTTTATTTTAAATATTTTAGGTGTAGTAAATGTATATGTATGTATAAATTTATATAATATTATTTTTTATTTTAAATATTTTAAGTATAGTATATTAATTATAAATATAATTTAATTATAAAAATATTTAATAGTTAAATAATTTATAAACAAATATATATATATATATATATATATATATATATAATTTTATTTAATATTTATTTTTTTTATTTTAAATATTTTATGTATAGTATATTATCTATAAATATAATTTAATTATAAAAATATTTCATAATTAAATAAATTATAAATAAAAATATATATATCGGTATATATATAATAAAATTTTTTTATTTTAAATATTTTAAGTATTATATATTACTTGTAAATGTAATTTAATTATAAAAGTACTTAATAATTAAATAAATTCTAAATAAAAATATAAAAATAGGTATATGTAAATATATACTTATATATATATATATATATATATTTATATAAAAATTTTTTTATTATTATTTTTTTATTTTAAATATTTTATGTATAATTTATTATTTATAAATATAATTTAATTATAAAAATATTTAATAGCTTTAAAAATTATAAATAAATAAATGAATAAATATATATATATATATGTATATATATATATATATATATATATATATATATATATATATATATATATATATATATATATATATATATATATATATATATATATATATATAATATTATTTTTTAAAAAATTTTAAGTATAGTATATTATTTATAAATATAATTTTATTATAAAAATATTTAATAGTTAAATAAATTTTAAATAAATATATATATATATGTGTATATATATATATATATATAATTATATTTATGTAAAATTAATTTTTATATTTTAAAAGTTTCAAGTAGAGTATATTATTTATAAAAATAATTTAATTATAAAAATATTTAATAGTTAAAGTAAATTATAAATTATAATATTATTTTTTTTATTTTAAATAATTTAAGTACAATATATTGTTTATAAATATAATTTTATTATAAATATTTTTAATAATTAATTAAATTATATATATATATATATATATATATATATATATATATATATATTTATAAATTTATATATTATTATTTTTTTATTTTAAATGTTTTAATTATAGTATATTATTTATAAATATAATTTAATTATAAAAATATTTATTAATTAAAAAAATTATAAATAAATATATATATATATATAGGTATATATAAATATATATATATATATATATATATATATATATATATATATATATATATATATATTTATATATATATAAATTTATTTAATATTATTATTTTATTTTAAATATTTTAAGTATAGTATATTATTTATAAATATGATTTAATTATAAAAATATTTAATAATTAAATAAATTATAAATAAAAATATATATATGGTATATATATATATATATATATATATATATATATATATATATATATATATATATATTTATTTATTTATTTATTTATTTATATAATATTATTTTTTTATTTTAAATATTTTAAGTATAATATATTATGTATAAATATAATTTATTTATAAAATTATTTAATAGTTAAAAAAAGATAGATAGGCATATATGTATATATATATATATATATATATATATATATATATATATATATATATATATATATATATATAGTTCTATATTTATATATATACCTATGTATTTGAGATCCAAGTTATATGGTGTAGCTAATTTTTGCTGGAGGAAGGTTCCGGTGGTATTTTCACACTTCCAGCCTTCCCCCTCTCTCGTCGTTGGTTTAGGTGGCTTCCGGTGCCTCTTCACTCTTCCCTTATATATATATATAAAGCCTCTTATTGCTTCTCTTTTATATATATATATAGACACACGCACACATGTATTTTTAGTTTTTAATTTCTTTTTGCTGGAACTATCATTGGAAATTTTGTTTTGCTTGGGGTCATGTTGACTAGTTCACCTTCTGGGAGGTTATATTGTTGGGTTGGATGAGCCTTGCTTATTGTTCTTGTTTTCATTAAGAGCTTATATTTCAATTAATTCAAACACTTCTAGAATGATTCCACACTTACTTATATTTGTTCTGACTTAATTTTGCTGCGATTTGGCTCCCTGAGCTGTCTCCGGTGGCTATTTTGTCTGTTTTCTTTTCTGGCCCGCTCTACGCGACTTCATTTCCGCATCACATTTACAGTACATTGTTGTGGCCCCATCATCTTCGTTCCTTTTGCTAACAAGTTCATCTACCTTGCGGCAACGAAGTTCTCTGGGCTATTCTGTTATGTTTCCTTTGGCCTAATATGTGTTGTTTATGCTCTGTTTTTCTATGTTTGGTTAGGGTTTACTGGTTGTTGTGTGTTTTTTTCTTTTTTGCATCGCGTTGAGTTGTTCTTCGGAAGGAGGAACCGTTATGTATGATATATATTTTTACATATAAAATAAATTAAAAAAAATAATATGATATATATTTTTACATATATATATATATATATATATATATATATATATATATATATATATATATATATATATATATATATATATATATATTTACATATACCTATATATAATTTTTTTATTTGTAATTTATTTAATTATTAAATATTTCAGTGATTAAATTATATTTATAAATAGAATACTCTTTTTAAAATATTTAAAATAAAAAAATAATATTAAATAAATTTATTTATATATACCTATATTTATTTATTTATAATTTATTTAACTATAAAATATTTTTATAATTAAATTATATTTATACATAATATACTATACTTAAAAAATTTAAAATAAAAAATAATATCAAATAAATTTATAAAAATATATATATACATATATATATGTATATATATATATGTAGATATAGATATATATATATACATATATATATTTTTTATTTATAATTTATTTTATTATTAAATATTTTTATAATTAAATTATATTTATAAATAATATATTATACTTTAAACATTTAAAATAAAAAAAATAATATATATATATATATATATATATATATATATATATATATATAACTATATATGTTTTTTTATTTATAATTTATTTAATTATTAAATATTTTTATAATTAAGTTATTTTTATAAATATTGTACTATACTTAAAACATTTTAAAATAATATATAATATAAATTTGTATATATATATATAACTATATATTTATATATATATATATATATTTATTTATAATTTATTTAATTATTAATTATTTTTATAATTAAATTATATTTATAAATAATTTACTGTACTTAAAACATTTAAAATAAAAAAATAATATTAATCCTTGACCCAATGACCAACCTAGTGACCCAATAGGTCAACTTTTGGCCAAAACGTCAAATTTGCTCAAAATTATCAATTTTAGACCTACTGACCTCCTCATTGACCTAGATAGGTCAAATTTGCTATACCTAAAATATATAAAATAAAAAAATAATATTATATATATTTTTTTATAATTTATTTAACTATTAAATATTTTTATGATTAAATTATATTTATAAATAATATACTATACTTAAAATATTTAAAATAAAAAAATTATATTAAGTAAAGTTATATATATATATATATATATATTTATATTTGTAATTTATTTAATTATTAAATATTTCTGTGATTAAATTATATTTATAAATAAAATACAATTTTTAAAATTTTTAAAATAAAAAAATAATATTAAATAAATTTATTTATATTTACCTATATTTATTTATTTGTAATTTATTTAACTATAAAATATTTTTATATTTAAATTATATTTATAAATAATATACTATACTTAAAATATTTAAAATAAAAAATAATATTAAATATATATATATATATATATATATATATATATATATATATATATTTATAATTTATTTTATTATTAAATATTTTTATAATTAAATTATATTTATAAATAATATACTATACTTTAAACATTTAAAATAAAAAAAATATTATATATATATATATATTTATATATATATATATATTTATATATATATATATATATATATATATATAACTATATATATTTTTTTATTCATAATTTATTTAATTATTAAATATTTTTATAATTAAGTTATACTTATAAATAATGTAATATACTTAAAACATTTAAAATAGAAAAATAATATAATATAAATTTGTATATATATATATAAATATATATTTATATATAGCTATATATATATATTTTTTTTACAATTATTTAATTATTAAATTTTTTTATAATTAAATTATATTTATAAATAATATACTATACTTAAAACATTTAAACTAAAAAAATAATTTTAATCCTTGACCGAATGACCAACCTATTGACCCAATAAGTCAACTTTTGGCCAAAACATCAATTTTGCTCAAATTTGTCAATTTTAGACCTACTGACCGCCTCATTGACCTAGATATGTCAAATTTTGACCAAAAGACAACTTTGGTCAAAATAGTCAATCCTTAACCCAATGACCAACTCATTGTCCCAATAGGTCAACTTTTGACCAAAAAGTCAATTTTGATTAAAATAGTCAATTTTTTACTTAATGACCAATTTTTGATCCAGTAAACCAATTTCTGACCATAAAGTCAACTTTGGTCAAGATGGTTAATCTTTGACTTAATGCCCAACCAATTGACCCAATAGGTCATCTTTTGACCAAAAAGTCAACGTTGGTCAAAATGGTCAATCCTTGACCCAATGACCAACCCATTGGCTTAATAGGTCAACATTTGACCAAAAAGTCAATTTTTGTCAAACTAAACAATTTTTGAATCAATGACCCAATAAGTCAATCTCTGACCAAATAGTTAACTTTGGTCAAAATGGTCAATCCTTGATCCAATGACAAACCCATTGACCCAATAGGTCAACTTTTGACTAAAATGTCAATTTTGGTCAAAATAGTCAATTTTTGAATTAATGACCAATTATTGACCCAATAAGTTAATCTCTGACTAAAAAGTGAACTTTGGTCAAAATGGTCAATCCTTGACCCAATGATGAACCCATTGACCAAATATTTTTATTTATAATTTATTTAATTATTAAATATTTTTATAATTAAATTATATTTATAAATAAAATACTATACTTAAAACATTTAAAATAAAAAAATAAAATTATATAGATTTATTTATATATATATATGTAGTCATAGATTTATTTATATACATCGCATTTACAGTACATTACTGTGGCCCTATCGTCTTCATTCCTCTTGCTAACAAGTTTGTCTACCTTGCGACAACGAAGTTCTCTGTGCTATTCTGTTATGTTTCCTTTAGCCTAATATGTGTTGTTTATGCTCTGTTTTTGCTATGTTTGGTTAGGGTTTACTGTTTGTTGTGTGTTTTTTTCTTTTTGCATCACGTCGAGTTGTTCTTTGGAAGGTGGAACCGTTATGGGTGCGGTACTGTGTTATTTTGGTTAGTTATAGTTAGGGATCCTCCTACCCTCCTCTTTACGTACTCGTTTTTCCTATTTCAACATGTAAGGAGCCACGAGTAGCTCTTTCTTTAATATATATATATATATATATATATATATATATATATATATATATATATATATATATATATATATATATAGTTATTTATAATTTTGTTAATAAGTTATTTATTAATGTTGTTTTTGCTATAATTATTCTATAATTATAATTATGTTGTTTATTTATCTATAATTATATATGTTGTTTTTGCTATAGTTATTTATTTATTTATTTATTTATTTTATTAAATTATATTTAAAAATAATATACTTATACTTAAAATATTTAAAATAAAAAAATAATATTAAATAAATTTATATATATATATATATATATATATTATATTTTTAATTATTAAAAATTTTTATAATTAAATTGTATTTATAAATAATATGCTATACTTAAAATATTTAAAATAAAAAAATAATATTAATATATATATATATATATATATATATATATATATATATATATATATATATATATATATATATATATATATATATATATATATATATATATATATATATATATATATATATATATATATATATATATATATAAAATAATATTATATAAATAATATTATTTATATAAAATAATATTATTTATATAAAATAATATTATATAAATAAAAATAAAAAAATAATATTATAAATATTTCTTTATATATGTACATATAAATATATATATTTATATATACGAGATATAAATTTATTTATTTACAAATTATTTAACAATTAAATATTTTTATGATTAAATTATATTATTAAATAATAAACTAAATTTAAAATATTTAAAATAAAAAAATACTATTAAATAAATAAATCTATATGTATAAATTATATATATATATATATATATATATATATATATATATATATATATCAATTTTTTAACTATTAAATAATTTTATAATTAAACTATATGTATAAATAATATATTATACTTAAAATATTTAAAATAAAAAATAATGCTAAATAAATTTTTTTAAATATATAAATATATATTTATGTACCTCTATAAATTTATTTTTATTTATAATTTTTTTAATTATTAAATATTTTTATAAGTAAATTGTATTTGTAAATAATGTACTATACTTAAAATATTTAAAATAAAAAAATAATATTAAATAAATTTTTTTATATATATAAATATATATTTATGTACCTCTATATATATATATTTATTTATAGTTTTCTTAACTATTAAATATTTTAATAATTAAATTATATTTATAAATAATATACTATACTTAAAATATTTAAACTAAAAAAATAATTTTAAATAAATTTATATATATATATATATATATATATATATATATATATATATATATATATATATATATATATATATATACCTATATATATATTTAATAATAGTTTATTTAATTATTAAATCTTTTTATAATTAAATCTTATTTAGAAATAATATACTTTATTTAAAATATTTAAATTAAAAAATAATATTATATATATATATATATATGTAAATTTATGTGTGTGTGTGTGTGTGTATATATATATATATATACATAAATATACCAACTCGTTGACCAATTATTTTTAACCCGATGACCGACCCATTGACCTGATACAGTCTACTTTTGTCCAAAAAGTCATCTTTGATCAAATTGGTCGATTCTTGACCCGATTACCAACTCATTGACCAAATAAGTCAACTTTTGACCAAAAGTCAACTTTGGTCAAAATAATCAATATCTGACCCAATGACCACTTCGTTGACCCAATAGGTTAACTTTTGACCAAAAATTCAATTTTGGTCAAAATAAGTCAACTTTTGACCAAAAAGTAAACTTTGATCAAATGGCAATTTCGACCTAATAGCACTGACCCCATCGATCAGTTGTTTTTACCAAAAAGTAAATTTTGGTCAGAATAGTTAATTTTTGATCTAATGACCAATTATTCACTCAATAAGTTAATCTATGACCAAAAAGTCAACTTTGGTCAAAATATTCAATTCTTAACCGAATGACAAACCCATTGACCCAATAGGTCAACTTTTGACCAAATAGTCAATTTTGGTCAAAATAGTCAATTTTTGAATGAATGACCACCAATTATCCCAATAAGTCAACTTTGGTCAAATGATAAGTCAACTTTTGACCAATTAGTCAACTTTTAACCAAAATAGGTCAACTTTTGACCAAAAAAGTTAATTTTGTTAATATGGTCAACTTCTGACATAATGACCTCCCCGTTGACCCAATGGCTGAACTTTTGACCAAAAAATTAATTTTGGTCAAAATAATTAATTTTTGACCTAATGACGAAAATAATCAATTTTTGAATTAATGACCAATTATTGATCTGATAAGTCGATCTCGACCGAAAAGTCGACTTTGGATAAAATGGTCAATGATTGACCCAATGACAAACCCATTGCCCAATAAGTTAAATTTTGACCAAAAAGTCAATTTTGGTCAAAATAGTCAATTTTTGACATAATGACCATTCATTAACCAAATAGGTCAACTTTTGACGAAAAAGTCAACTTTGGTCAAAATGGTTAATTTTTGACCCAATGATCAACCCATTGACTAAATTGGTCAAATTTTGACCGAAAAGTCAACTTTTTAGGTCAAAATAGACAATTTTTGACATAGTGACCAATTATTGATCCGATAAGTAAATCTCGCGACCAAAAAGTCAACTTTGGTCATAATTATCAATCCTTGACCCAATGACAAACCCTTTGACCCAACATGTCAACCTTTAAACAAAAAGATAACTTTGGTCAAAATGGTAAATCCTTGACCCAATAACTAACCCAATAGATCGACTTTTGTCTAAAAGTTAATTTTGGTCAAAATAGTAAATTTTTTACATAATTGCCAATTATTGACCCAATAGGTCAACTTTTGAAAAAAAAAGCCAATATTGGTCAAAATTGGCAATTTTTGACCTAATGACCACCCGTTGACCCAAAATCTCAACTTTTGACCAAAAAGTCAAATTGGGTCAAAATGGTAAATTTTTGACACAATGAGCTAAATGTCAACTTTGGTGAAAATGGTCAATCCTTCATCCAATGACCAACCCATTAACCCAATTTGTTAACTTTTGACTAAAAAGTCAACTTTGGCCAAAATAGTTAATCCTTGACACAATGACCAACTTATTGTCCCAATAGGTTATCTTTTGACCAAAAAGTCAATTTTGCTCAAAATTCTCAATTTTTTGATCTACTGACCACCTCATTGACCTAAATAGGTCAAATTTTGACCAAAAGACAACTTTGGTCAAAATTGTCAATCCTTAACCCAATGACCAACCCGTTGACCCAATATGTCAACTTTGACCAAAAATCGAGTTTGATTAAAATAGTCATTTTTGACTATTGACCAATTTTTGACCCGATAAACCAATCTGCTATCCAAAAATCGACTTTGGTTAAGTCGGTTAATCTTTGAGCTAATGCCCAACCCATTGACCCAATAGGACATCTTTTGACCAAAAAGTCAACTTTAGTCAAAATTATCTATCCTCGACCCAATGATCAACCCATTGGCATAATATGTCAACATTTGACCAAAAAGTCAATTTCGGTCAAAATAAAAAATTTTTGAATTAATGACCAATTATTAACCCAATAAGTCAATCTCTGACCAAATAGTCAACTTTAGTCAAATGGTCAATTCTTAATCCAATGACAAACCCATAGACCCAATAGGTCAACTTTTGACCAAAAAGCGATTTTGGTCAAAATAGTCGATTTTGACGAAATGACACCCATTGACCCAATAAGTCAACTTTTGACCAAAAAGCCAACTTTGGTTAAAATGGACAATTTTTGACCCAATGTCAAACTCATTGACCCAATAGGTCATCTTTTGACCAAAAAAGTCAACTTTGGTAAAAATGGTCAACTTCTTGATCCAATTACCAACACATTGGCCAAATATGTCAACTTTGACCAAAAAGTCAACTTTGGTCAAAATGGTCAATTTCGACCCGATGACCTCCCAGATTGACCGATGGGTTAACTTTTGACCAAAAATTCAATCTTGGTCAAAATAGTCGATTTTTGACCTAATGACCGATTAATGACCAAATAAGTCGATCTCCGACCAAAAAGTTAATTTTTGTCAAAATAATTAATCCATCACTCGATAATGAAACACATTGACTCAACATGACGACTTTTGACCAAAAAGTTAATTTTGGTCAAAATAATCAATTTTTGACCTATTGACCACCCATTGACCCATTAGGTCAACTTTTCACCAAAAAGTCAACTTTGGTCAAAATGGTCAATTTTTTACCTAATGACCTACTCGTTGACCTGATATTTCAATTTTGACCAAAAAGTTTTCTTCGATCAAAATGGTGAATCTTGACCCGATTAACGACTTATTGACCAAATTGGTCAACTTTTTACCAAAAAATCAACTTTGGTCAAAATGGTCAATTCTGACAAATGCCATGCCCGATTGACCGATGGGTAAACTTTTGACAAAAAATTTAATTTTGGTCAAAATAATCAATTTTGACCTAATGACCAATTTTAGACCCAATAAGTCAATATCTGACCAAAAAGTCAACTTTGGTCAAAATGATCAATCCTTAACCCAATGACCAACCATTGACCCAATAGGTCAACTTTTAACCAAAAAGTCAACTTTAGTCAAAATGATCAATTTTTGACCCAACGACCAACACGTTGACCCAGTAGGTCAACGTTTGACAAAAAAATCAATTTTGGTCAAAATAGTCAATTTTTGACCTAATGACCAATTATTAACCCGAGTAAGCCGATCTCGACCAAAAAGTCGACTTTGGTCAAAATGATCATCCTCGACCTAATGACCAACCCATCGACGATGCAGTCGACTTTTCACAAAAAGTCATCTTTGGTCAAAATGGTCAATTCCTGATCCAATGACCACCCAATTGACCCAATGGGTTAACTTTTGACAAAAAATTCAATTTTGGTCAAAATAGTTAATTTTTGACCAAATGACCAATAATTGACCCACTAAGCCAATTTCTGACCAAAAAAATCAACTTTAGTCAAAATGGTCAAACCTTGACCCAATAACCAACCCATTGACCCAATATGTCAACCTTTGGCCAAAAAGTTAATTTTGGTCAAAATAGTCAAATTTTGACCTATGACCCCCCATTGACCAAATAGGTCAACTTTTGACCAAAAAGTCAACTTTTGTTAAAATGGTCAATTTTTGACCCAATGACTAACCCGTGGCCAATTTGGTCAAATTTTGACCAAAAAGTCAACTTTTTGGTCAAAATAGACAATTTTTGACCTAATGACCAATTATTAACCCAATAAGTAAATCATTGACCAAAAAGTCAACTTTGGTCATAATTGTCAATCATTGACCCAATAACCAACTCACTGACCCAATAGATCGACTTTAGACTAAAAAGTCAATTTTGGTCAAAATAGTAAATTTTTGACATAATTACCAATTATTGACTCATTAGGCCAACTTTTGAACAAAAAAGTCAATTTTGGTCAAAATTGTCAATTTTTGACCTAATGACCACCTCATTGTCCCAAAAGGTCAACTTTTGACCAAAAGTCAAATTTGGTCAAAATGGTTCACTTCTGACACAATGACCTAAATGTCAACTTAGGTGAAAATGTTCAATCCTTCATCCAATGACCAACCAATTGACCCAATTTGTTAACTTTTGACTAAAAAGTCAACTTTAGCCAAAATGGTTAATCCTTGACCCAATGACAACCTATTGACCCAATAGGTCAACTTTTGACCAAAAAGATAATTTTGCTCAAAATTATCAATTTTCAACCTACTCACCGCCTCATTGACCTAAATAGGTCAAATTTTGACCAAAAGATAACTTTGGTCAAAATAGACAATCCTTAACCTAATGACCAACTCATTGACCCAATAGGTCAACTTTTGACCAAAAAGTCAATTTTTATTAAAATAGTCAATTTTGATTAAAATAGTCAATTTTTGACTTAATGACCAATTTTTGATCCAGTAAACGAATCTCTAACCAAAAAGTCAACTTTGGTCAAGATGGTTAATCTTTGACCTAATGCCCAACCCATTGACCCAATAGGTCATCTTTTGACGAAAAAGTCAACTTTGGTCAAAATGGTCAATCCTTGACCCAATGACCACCCATTGGCCTAATAGGTCAACATTTGACCAAAAAGTTAATTTTTGGCATAATAAACAATTTTTGAATTAATGACCCAATAACTCAATCTCTGATCAAAAAGTTAACTTTGGTCAAAATAGTCAATCCTTAATCCAATGACAAACCCATTGATCCAATAGGTCAACTTTTGCCAAAAAGCCAATTTTGGTCAAAATAGTCAATTTTTGAATTAATGACCAATTATTGACCCAAAAAGTTAATCTCTGACCAAAAAGTTAATCTCTAACTCAATTATTTATATATACCTTTACATATTTTTATTTATAGTTTACTTAACTATTAAATATTTTTATAATTAAATTATAATTATAAATAATAAACAATACTTAAAACATATAAAATAAAAAAATAATTTTATATAAATTTATATATATATATATATATATATATATATATATATATACACACACACACACACACACACATGTTTATAAAAATTTATTTGTAATTTATTTAACTATTGAATATTTTTATAATTAAACTATATTTATAAATAATATACTATACTTAAAATCTTTAAAATTAAAAAATAATATTATATATATATATATATATATATATATATATATATATATATATATATATATATAGTTATTTATAATTTTGTTAACTAATTAATATTTTTATATTTAAATTATATTTAAAAATAATATACTTTTCTTAAAATATTTAAATTAAAAAAATAATATTATTAAAATTAATATATACATATATATGTATATATAAATATATAATTATATATTAATATTTATATATACATATATTTATTTATTTATTTATAATTTATTTTACTATTAAATATTTTTATAATTAAATTATATTTATAAATAATATATCAGTACTTAAAAAATTAAAAATAAAAAATAATATTATATAAATATATATATATATATATATATATATATATATATATATATATATATATATATATATATATATATATATATAAACCTATATATATTTTTATTTTTAATTTACTAAACTATTAAATATTTTTATAATTAAATTATATTTATAAATAATAAACTATTCTTAAAACATTTAAAATAAAAAATAATTATATATAAATATATATATAGATTTATTTAACAATTAAATATTTTTAAAATTAAATTATATTTATAAATAATATACTATACTTAAAATATTTAAAATTAAATAATAATATTGAATAAATTTATATATATAAATAAATATATATATTTTTAAATATATATAAATATATATATATATATATATATATATATATATATATATATATATATATATATATATATATATATATATATATATATAGTTATTTATAATTTTGTTAACTATTAAATATTTTTATAATTAAATTATATATAAAAATAATATATTATACTTAAAATATTTAAAATAAAAAATAATATTAAATATATATATATATATATATATATATATATATATATTATTTTTTAATTATTAAATATTATTATAATTAAATTGTATTTATAAATAATATGCTATACTTAAAATAATTAAAATAAAAAAATAATATTATATGCTTAAAAATTTTAAATAAAAGAATAATATTATATAATTTTATATTTATATATATTTTTTATTTATAATTTATTTAATTATTATTATTTTTATAATTAAATTATATTTTTAAATAATATACTATACTTAAAACATTTAAAATGAAAAAAATAATATTATATATATATATATATATATATATATATATATATATATATTTATAATTTACTTAACTATTAAATATAAATGATCAATCCCGACCTAATGCCCAAACCATTGGCACAATAGGTCAACTTTCGACCAAAAGTCAATTTTGGTCAAAATAACTTATTTTTAATTAATGACCAATTATTGACCCAATAGTCGATCTCTGACAAAAAAGTCAACTTTGGTCAAAATGGTCAATCCTTGACCCAATGACAAACTCATTAACCAACTAGGTCAACTTTTCACCAAAAAGTCAATTTTGGTCAAAATTGTCATTTTTTGACCTAATGACCACCCTTTAACCCAATTGGTCAACTTTTGAATAAAAAGTCAACTTTGGTCAAACTGGTCAATTTTTGACACAATGACCAACCCACTTACTCAATAGATTAACTTTTTGACCAAAAAGTCATCTTCGGTCAAAATGGTTAATTCTTGACCCAATTACCAACTCATTGACCAAATAGGTCAACTTTTGACCAAAAAGTCAACTTTGGTTAAAATGGTCAATTTTAAATCCAGTGACCAACTCATTGACCCAATAGGTCTTCTTTTGACCAAAAAGTCATCTTTGATCAAAATGATCGATTCTTGACCCAATTATCAACTCATTGACCAAATAAGTCAACTTTTGACAAAAGTCAACTTTGGTCAAAATAGTAAATATCTGACCCAATGACCACCCTGTTGACCCAAACGATTAACTTTTGACCAAAAATTCAATTTTTGTCAAAATAGGTTAACTTTTGACCAAAAAGTAATCTTTGGTCAAAATGGCTAATTTCTGACCCAATGACTACCCCATTGACCCAAAGACCAACCCATTGACCCAATAGGTCAGTTTTTGACCAAAAAGTAAATTTTGGTTAAAATAGTTAATTTTTGATCTAATGACCAATTATACACTTAATAAGTTAATCTCTGACCAAAAAGTCAACTTTGGTCAAAATATTCAATCCTTAACCTAATGACAAACCCATTGACCCAATAGGTCAACTTTTGACCAAATAGTCAATTTTGATCAAACTAGTCAATTTTTGACCGAATGACCACCAATTGACCCAATAAGTCAACTTTTGACCAAAAAGTCAACTTTGGTCAAATGATAAGTCGACTTTTGACCAATAAGTCAACTTTCGACCAAAATAGGTCAACTTTTGACCAAAAAAGTTAATTTTAGTCAAAATGGTCGACTTCGACATAATGACCTCCCGATTGACCCAATGGCTCGACTTTTGACCAAAAATTTAATTTTGGTCAAAATAATTAATTTTTGACCTAATGACCAAAATAGTCAATTTTTGAATTAATGACCAATTATTGACCCAATAAGTCAATCTCTGACCAAAAAGTCAACTTTGGACAAAATGGTCAATGATTGACCCAATGACAAACCCATGCCCAATAAGTTAATTTTTGTCCAAAAAGTTAATTTTGGTCAAAATAGTCAATTTTTGACCTAATGACCACAAATTGACCAAATAGGTCAACTTTTGACCAAAAAGTCAACTTTGGTCAAATTGGTCAATTTTTTACCCAATGATCAACCCATTGACTAAATTGGTCAAATTTTGACCGAAAAGTCAACTTTTTAGGTTAAAATAGATAATTTTTTACCTAATAACCAATTTTTGATCCAATAAGTAAATCTTTGACCAAAAAGTCAACTTTGGTCATAATTATCAATCCTTGACCCAATGACAAACACAGTGACCCAACATGTCAACCTTTGAAAAAAAAGATAACTTTGGTCAAAATGGTAAATTCTTGAACCAATAACCGACCCACGGACCCAATAGATCGACTTTTGTCCAAAAAGTCAATTTTGGTCAAAATAGTAAATTTTTTACATAATTGCCAATTATTGACCCAATAGGTCAACTTTTGAACAAAAAAGTCAATTTTGGTCAAAATTAGCAATTTTTGACTTAATGACCACCTCATTAACACAAAAGGTCAACTTTTGACCAAAAAGTCAAATTGGGTCAAAATAGTCAATTTCTGACACAATGATCGAAATGTCAACTTTAGTGAAAATGGTCAATCCTTCATCCAATGACCAACCCATTGACTCATTTTGTTAACTTTTGACTAAAAAGTTAACTTTGGCCAAAATAGTTAATCCTTGACCCAATGACCAACCTATTGACCCAATAGGTCAACTTTTGACCAAAAAGTCATTTTTGCTCAAAATTGTTAATTTTTGATCTATCGACCGCCTCATTGACCTAAATAGGTCAAATTTTGACCAAGAACAACTTTGGTCGAAATTGTCGATCCTTAACCCGATGACCAACCTATTGAACCAATATGTCAACTTTGACCAAAAAGTCAATTTTGATTAAAATAGTCAATTTTTGGCATAATGACCAATTTTTGACCGAGTAAACCAATCTCTGACCAAGAAGTCAACTTTGGTCAAGATGGTTAATCTTTGACCTAATGCCCAACCCATTGACCCAATAGGTCATCTTTTGACCAAAAAGTCAACTTTGGTCAAAATGGTCAATCCTTGACCCAATGACCAACCTATTGGCCTAATAGGTCAACATTTGACCAAAAAGTCAATTTCGGTCAAAATAAAAAATTTTTGAATTAATGACCAATTATCGACCCAATAAGTCGATCTCTGACCAAATAATCGACTTTAGTCAAAATGGTCGATCCTTGATCCAATGACAAACCCATAGACCCGATAAGTCAACTTTTGACTAAAGAGCCGATTTTGGTCAAAATAGTCGATTTTCGACCAAATGACCACCCATTGACCCAATAGATCAACTTTGACCAAAAAGTCAACTTTGGTCAAAATGGATAATTTTCGACCATAATGACCAACCCATTGACCCAATAGGTCATCTTTTGACCAAAAAAGTCATCTTTGGTAAAAATGGTCGACTTCTTGATCTAATTACCAACACATTGGCCAAATATGTCGACTTTTGACCAAAAAGTCAACTTTGGTCAAATTGGTCAATTTCGACCTAATGACCTCCCCATTGATCTAATGAGTTAACTTTTGACCAAAAATTCAATTTTGGTCAAAATAGTCGATTTTTGACCTAATGACCGATTAATGACCAAATAAGTCGATCTCGACCAAAAAGTTAATTTTTGTCAAAATAATCACTCAATGACAAACACATTGACCCAACAGGACAACTTTTGACCAAAAAGTCAATTTTGGTCAAAATAGTCAATTTTGACCTAATGACCACCCATTAATCCAATAGGTCAACTTTTGACCAAAATATCAACTTTTATCAAAATGGTCAATTTTTGACCCAATGACCTACCTGTTGACCCAATATATCAAATTTTGACCAAAAAGTTTTCATCGGTCAAAATGGTCAAATCTTGACCCAATTACCAACTCATTGACCAAACAAGTCAACTTTTGACCAAATAGTCAACTCTGGTCAAAATAGTCAATTTCTGACCCAATGACCACCCTGTTGGCCCAATGGGTAAACTTTTGACAAAAAAATTAATTTTGGTCAAAATAATCAATTTTTGACCTAATGACCAATTTTAGACCCAACAAGTCTATATCTGACCAAAAAGTCAACTATGGTCAAAATGATCAATCCTTGACCCAATGACCAACCTATTGACCCAATAGATCAACTTTTGACCAAAAAGTCAACTTTGGTCAAAATGATCAAATTTTGACCCAACAACTAACACATTAACCCAACAGGTCAACGTTTGACCAAAAAATCAATTTTGGTCAAAATAGTCAATTTTTTACCTAATGACCAATTATTAACCCAGTAAGCCAATCTCTGACCAAAAAGTCAACTTTGGTCAAAATGGTCTATCCTTGACCCAATGACCAACCCATTGACCCCTAGGTCAACTTTTGACAAAAAGTCATCTTTGGTCAAAAATGGTCAATTCCTGATCCAATGACCACCCCCATTGAACCAATGTGTTAAATTTTGACAAAAAATTCAATTTTGGTCAAAATAGTCAATTTTTGACCAAATGACCAATAATTGACCCACTAAACCAATCTCTGACCAAAAATTCAAATTTGGTCAAAATGGTCAATCTTTGACCCAATAGGTGAACTTTTGACCAAAAGTCAACTTTAGTTAAAATGGTCAATTTCTGACCCAATGACAAACCCATTGACCCAATAGGTTATCTTTTGACCAAAAACTCAACTTTGGTGCAAATGGTCAAACCTTGACCCAATAACCAACCCATTGACCCAATATGTCAACCTTTGACCAAAAAGTCAATTTTGGTAAAAATATTCAAATTTTGACCTAATGACCCCCCATTAACTAAATAGGTCAACTTTAGACCAAAAAGTTAACTTTGGTCAAAATGGTCGATTTTTGACCCGATGACCAACCCATCACTAAATTAGTCAAATTTTAACCGAAAAGTCAACTTTTTTGTCTAAATGAACGATTTTTGACCTAATGACCAATTATTAACCTAATAAATAAATCTTTGACCAAAAAGTCAACTTTGGTCATAATTGTCAATCCTTGACCCAATAACCAACCCACTGACCCAATAGATCGACTTTTGACTAAAAAGTCAATTTTGGCCAAAATAGTAAATTTTTGACATAATTACCAATTATTGACCCATTAGGTCAACTTTTGAATAAAAAAAGTCAATTTTGGTAAAAATTGTTAATTTTTGACCTAATGACCGCGTCATTGTCCCAAAAGGTCAACTTTTGACCAAAAGTCAAATTTGGTCAAAATGGTCAATTTTTGACACAATGATCTAAATGTCAACTTTCGTGAAAATGTTTAATCCTTCATCCAATGACAAACCAATTGACCCAATTTGTTAACTTTTGACTAAAAAGTCAACTTTGGCCAAAATGGTTAATCCTTGACCCAATGACCAACCTATTAACCCAAAAGGTCAACTTTTAACCAAAAAGTCAATTTTTTTCAAAATTGTCAATTTTTGACCTACTGACTGCCTCATTGACCTAAATAGGTCAAATTTTGACCAAAAGATAACTTTGGTCAAAATAGTTAATCCTTAACCCAATGACCAACTCATTGACCCAATAGGTCAACTTTTGACCAAAAAGTTAATTTTGATTAAAATAATCAATTTTTTACTTAATGACCAATTTTTTACCCAGTAAACCAATCTCTGACCAAAAAGTCAACTTTGGTCAAGATGGTTAATCTTTGACCTAATGCCCAACTCATTGACCCAATAGGTCATCTTTTGACCAAAAAGTCAACTTTAATCAAAATAGTCAAATTTTGAATTAATGACCAATTATTGACCCAATAAGTTAATCTCTGACCAAAAAGTGAACTTTGGTCAAAATAGTCAATCCTTAACTCGATAGACAAACCCATTGACCAAATATTTTTATTTATAAATTATTTAATTATTAAATATTTTTATAATTAAATTATATTTCTAAATAATATACTATACTTAAAATATTTAAAATAAAAAAATAAAATTATATATATATATATATATATATATATATATATATATATATATATATATATATATATATATACATATTTTTATATTTTTTATTTATAATTTATTTAGTTATTAAATATTTTTATATTTAAATTATATTTA
>JAKZJZ010000655.1:32500-41854 GCA_022702705.1 Papilionanthe hookeriana x Papilionanthe teres
ATATATATATATATATATATATATATATATATATATATATCCATACGTGGGATGGCTTGATCCTTTAATGCTCCGGATTTACTTTATAATGTGTCATTGCTCTCTGTTTTTCGGATATAAATAGATTGCTATGTGCTTGATGATTCACTTATGAAATGCGGTTTTATGTAAGTCTCGATAGGCTTAATGTTTCAATACTTTTCTTTATATATATATATATATATATATATATGGCTGGCTCCTTTGTGTTTGCTTTGCTAGGGTTCCGACCATGACCCGGTGTTCTTAATCATCTTGGTTCTGTTCTCCTGCTCATTGGCCTGCCCCATTGATTTGGATACTAATCTCTCTTGGGCTAAAGCCACCTATGCTAGTGTGGTTGGGCATGCCCCCTCTATTTCTGATCCCTCTAAGCTCATCTTCCCACAAAAGCTACATGATGCTGCAGCTGGTAAAGTATCATGCCCTTTCATCAGGCCACTTGAAGTCAAGGATGGCTGCCCTGCAGTTATCTTTACTGATAAGGAGTTGGAAGCCCTTGATGAGGAAATCAAACTCACCCTCATTGGAAAATTTGTGTTGGGTCACCCAAAAATGGAGCTAGTAAGGAAATACTTTGAATCCCTCAATTTCAAAGGCAGCTGGAAGATAGGTCTGTTGGATGGAAGACACTTGCTCATCAACTTCTCAAATGAAGAAGACTATGCTTTACTATTTGCAAAACAAGTAGTTAGCATTCTTTGGGGTTGAAATGAAGATTATCAAGTGGACCCCAAATTTTGATCCAAGTAAAGATCCCCCTATAGTGCCTATTTGGTTCAAACTCCCCAACCTTCCATATAGATACTTTAACCAAACAGACTTTATTTCAAATTGGGAGGTCCTTGGCACACCTTTAAGATTGGATGCTTGAAACTATCAACAAGGCAAAGCCAGAATCAGCTAGAATCCAGGTAGAAAGGGATATTTCCCTACCTGAGATAAAAAGGATTTGGATTGGGTCAGCTAGTGATGGGCACTGGCAGGAGATTATCATGCAGCAAAAGCCTCATTTCTGCACCCATTGCAAGATGTTTGGTCACACAAATGAAAGATGTTATAGGCTCCACCCCCTCATAGAAGACCAGTTAATTTGGCCAATAAAACTTCCTCCCTTCCAGCAAGTAATGTTAACATTCATAATGAATCTATGGCTCCTCCAGATGGGAATGATAAGGATGTCTCTCAGGTAGTTTCCCCCTACTGTCCTGAGACTACTGACATATCATTGAAGATTGCTGCTCCTGTTGTTGTGGGAGTGATGGCTGATCCTCCTGTTGTCAGCCCACCTCCTCATCCGAGTTCACTCGATCTCGTTGGAACAGTCACCTAGCAGATCCTTCTCAATGGAGTCCCCTGGGCCCAATGGTGAATGGTGTAGAAGAGAAATAGAGGAAATCAGGATTGTAACACCTACTCAATCTACTAACCCATCAACAGTGGCTCTCCCTCCCAATGTGATTAATGACATGCGAGACGAGTTATTGAGGGTAAATGGGAAACCCAAATCTCAAAGAAGAAAAAGAAATTAAGCACTGAATTGCTGAAATTGGGGACTCCTCTATCTAAGGGGGAATTGGCAGGCTCCATAAATAGAAGATCTAGATCTAGATCTAGATCTCAGTCTTCCCACTCCCACCCCCCAACCCAATGATAAACATGTTATGTTGGAATATTAGGGGCATTGGTAATCCATTGTCCCTGAAAAGAATTTTTCACATCATTAAGAAACATAAGCTTTGGTGCTTTGCCATTTTTGAACCTTTGGTGCATAAGCACTCTTGCAAACTCCTCAAGAAATTCCATGGTTTTAACCACTTCGAGTAATCGCAACAATAAGATTTAGGTGATTACGTAGAAAGGAAGTCACTTGGTCTCTCATCCTTGACCATCAACAATTCCTACACTCCTCTTTCCAAATTAATGTTCATCATGGTCTCATCACATTTGTCTATGCAGGCTGCAGAAATTCGGATAGATCTGTTTTGTGGGATCAGCTCATTAACATTGGTTCCAATCTCAATCAACCATGGCTTGTTGGGGGGGGGGGGATTTTAATTGCATTGGATCTCCTGGGGAAAAATTTGGAGGTAGGGCCCCTAATCTGACTAAGATGAAAAACTTCATTGATAACATCCAAGATGCACATCTGTTTGACATTGGCTATAGTGGTCCAAAGTATACTTGGAGAAGAGGATCTATTTGGGAGAGACTAGACAGAATCTTAGTGAACCACCATTGGCTATCCACCTGGCTTCTAACCTATGTCTCTCATTTAAGCTTTGCTGCATCTGACCATAAACCTATCTTGATTACCATCACCTCCCCTACCCAGGCCAGATCCCCTTCTCCTTTCAGATTTCTGAATGTCTGGTCCTCCCATGCTGATTTCAACTGCATTGTCCAGGAGCATTGGTGCAATATTGTTCATTCTACCCCCCTCATTAAGCTTAGCTATCTTCAGATTAAACTCAGTAAGGCCCTCAGATACTGGAGCTGGAACTCATTTGGTAACATCCATCAGGCTGTTAATAATGCTGAGAATGCCCTCATCCATCTAGAAACCCAGGTTCAAGCTGGCAATGCTACTGAAAACCAACTGTTTGATGCTCAGGCTACTCTTATGGTTGCCATAGCCAATCAGGAAGCTTTTCTAAAACAAAAAGCTGATATAGCCCATTTTGTTGATGCAGACAGAAATTCTAAATATTATCATGCACAAATTAATTACAGAAGGAAGTGTAACAACATTCACAGTATCAAATCTGCAGATGGTCGACTGTTATCTAACCTCCCTGACATTGCAGCTGATGCAGTTCATTATTTTAAGCAACTCCTTACCCAACAGGCTGATCCCAGGGCATCTATTGATAAATCTCTCTTCCAAAATGAGATTACTTTCACTTCCAGGCCTTGATCCGGCGATACCCCCTCATCTAAGGAAATTTGGATCTGCTCTTAATTCGGTGGATAGCAACAAGACAGCTGGGCCTGATGGATACACAGCTGACTTTTATAAAAAGTCTTGGGATTGGATTCAGAATGATGTGGTAGCAGCTATACAAAGTTTCTTTATGGGTCATCCCCTCCCCAACTACTTCAGTGCATCAAATTATGTGTTAGTGCCCAAAACTAATACTACTCAGAACTGGAACCACTATAGGCTTATTTGCCTGACTACAGTAATAAGCAAGACCATTAGTAAGATCATTGTGAGCAGGTTACAACCTCATCTAGACAGATTAATCAGGCCAAATCAGTTTGCATTTGTCAAGGGGAGATCTATTTTTGATAATGTCTTGTTGGCTCAGGAACTTCTTCTTGATCTTGATAAGAGCCAAAGGGGGGGGGGGTAACCTCATTTGTAAGCTTGATATCCAAAAGGCTTATGATACCATTAGTTGGGAGTTCATCTTGGAAGTTCTTATCGCTGGAGGTTTCAAGAGCCATTTCTGCAATCTTATTAGGAGATGGTTGGAAACAAATGAGCATTCAATTTTAATTAATGGCCAAGCTTGGGGGAGATTCAAAGCCACTAGGGGTCTTAAGCAAGGAGATCCATTATCCCCCACTATTTTCATCCTGGCATTAGACTACTTCTCAAGATTGGTGGATAGAGAGCTCCTTCCCCAGAATTTTTCCAGGTACCACCATAGATCTAACATTGCAATCTCACATCTAATGTATGCAGATGATATTATGCTTCTATCAACTGCCCACAAAAATGCTGTCAAAAAAATTAAGTGGTGCTTGGAGACTTTCCAACAGCAGGCTGGTATGGTATTCAACAAAGAGAAATGTCAACTAATCTTTCTTAAACATACTTCTGCCTCCATCAGACATTGGATTACTGAGCACACTGGTTTTCCCAGTGTTACTCCTCCAATTAAATATTTGGGAGCTTATCTTACTGTGGGCAGGGCTAAACAAATACAATTTGATGAATGCTTGGGAAAGATTAAATTGCAACTCACTTGCTGGTCCAACTCCTTTCTGTCCAATGGTGGCAGAATCACTCTCCTAAAAAGCATTCTCACCTCCTTTCCATCATACCTGCTTCAACTGACACCTTTGAAGAAGAGCACTCATCTGCAACTGGAAAGAACTTTCAACAGATTCCTTTGGTCAGGTCAGAGGCACCAGCTCCATTGGACAGCTTGGGTTAAAACTGCGTGGGCTAGGCTTTAGGGGTCTTCTCCACCTGCAACATATAAACTACCTAAAGCTGTGGATCCACTTTAGAGCACAGACCTCCTTATGGGCCAAATTTCTAAAAGGCAAGTACTGCAGGCATGTCCACCCCTCCCTTGAAGTTAGAAGATTGGGGGATTCTAAGATTTGGGTCAATTTGCTAAAAGTTAGACAGGAAGCTGAAGATAAATTTATTTGGGATCTGGGTAAGGGGGAAATCAACTTCTGGTTGGATAACTGGTGTCCAAAAGATTGGTTAACCCCTAGACAGGATAATACTGATCTCTCACGATGCTGTGGTCGAGTTACGGGATGGTGCTACTTGGTCCATCCCACATCTTAGAGCTATTCTGCTGGACCAGTCAGCACAGAAGATTGCTACTATTCCTATACATTGGGGGAAACTTGATAATATCAACTTGGAGATCTCCAAACATCAAAGTATAACTAAATACCTATATAGCTCCTCCTTTCAGTGGCCTGCTGTAAAATGGGGGAAGTCTGTATGGAGTAAATACCTTTCCCCCTCTATGCCTTTTCTTTGTTGGAGAGCCCTTCACAGCATTATCCCCACTGATGACATCCTCAAATTAAAAGGCTTGAGAGGTCCTTCCAATTGTATTCTTTGTCATCAGCAAGAAGAGTCTATCCCCCATCTGTTCTTCCAGTGCAAATTCTCCCAGGATGTTTGGAATGAATTACACTCCCAGTTAAGACATAATAGCATAAAACTTCATTGGCAGTTATTCCATCACCATTGGTGCTATGGGGAAATCCCAAAATTCAACACTATCCAATTCATTGCCCTCTGGTTTATTTGGATGGCTAGGAATCGAGCCAAATTTGAAGACCTTCTTCGTTGTTGCTACCTCTGTGGCCAGAAACTGTAAATCTTATATTAGCAAACTCATTGTTTATAAGGGCTTCCCTCAAATTCTTCAGAAGCCTCCCTCATTACCCCCCCTAATCTCCTTCCAGGCCAAAACTGTTAGCTGGCAGGCTCCCCCTTGTAATTACATCAAGATAAACACTGATGGTAGTTTTTCTATTGATGGTGCTGGTGTTGGGGGCATTTTCAGGAATCATCTGGGAAATTGTCTCCTATATTTCCTTGCCCCAGTTTTTGCCCAAGATGCTTTTGAATCAGAACTTATTGTTGTTCTTTGGGCACTTCAGCTTGCCCAAATTGCTGGTTGGCAGAATATATGGATTGAGGTGGACTCTCAAGTTCTGATCAATAGCATTGGCCATATTAATCATCTACAGTGGCACCAAAAATACTGGATGCAGCACATTCTTGCCTTCAGAACCCCTCATACTAAATTTTCTTCTAATTAGAGGGAGGGTAACAAACCTGCCCATTGGCTTGCCCGGGAGGGTGCTCTCTCCTCTAAAGCAGAGGTTTCCAATCTGCCACCCAATGAGCTTAAGTTCTTAATTGCTGGAGACAAACTGAGCTCCCCCCATCTCAGAATTGAATATAAATCTCCATTCTAAATCTATTTTGTTCCCTGGGATTCTGATTTGGAATGCCCTGGTGGTTTAGCTGCTACCTCTATGGTTCACCTGCTGGACATCTGCAGGGTCTCCTCCCTTGACAAGATCTATTACTGTCCTGGGAGAGATTCAATCTGTCTACCATGGCTCTGTGGGTGCCTTCTTGCTGCATGATAATATTTCAGATTTTTGTTTTTTTGGTTAGTAATAGAGGCTTTGTAATTTTTCTGTTTTCTTATCCCATGGTAGGGGCTGCCACCAAGTTTGTTGTTTGTATGGAGGCCTTTCTACTTCCTTTTGTAAACCATTTCATACTTAACATGTAGGGGCTTCTTCTGCCCTTTCCTTTAATATATATATATATATATATATATATATATATATTTCTGATCACACATATCTACTTATATATAGTTGATTTGTATTACTGATTCTCCATTTAAATCGCTTCGTATTGGCCCGTATGTCTTGGGCTGGGATAATTTTGCTTTCCTGTTATGTTTTATATTGGCTTCCGTTTGCTTGACAGAGTTTATTGCCACTTCAATCATTGCATTTTTTACATATAATGAAATATATATATATATATTAAATGCATTTGGCTTTCACTCGTATATTATATCTGTGTGGAGATTTTTGCTTACCTTGTCCCAACCGACATTAGCACTAGATATTTTGGCCATTTATTTCCATCTTTTCAGTAGCTCTTTAATTATTTAATTATGTGTAACTTTGGTGCATATCTGCGACTATTGTATTGGTGGTTAGCTTATTATTGCTACGAATTCATCTTCTGACTTATTGTATTTCTGTGTTTATGTTGGCAGAATACTGCTGTGATTTCTCCTGGTGAACTTCCTCGTGCACATATGGTTGGAGACCCTTGTGATGGTTTTGACGGATGGATGACGGATTATTGACCACACCGGAGCGGTGGTCGCTAGCCTTTCTTCCATTGGACGTGACGATGGCTGGACCGTGTTGATTTTTTTATGGTTGTTGTCTTATAATAACTCTTTAGAGCTGATGGATTCCTTTTGAGATTGCTTGGGGTGGTTTGGTCACACTTGAATATCGTTTAAAATTTTTCTTGTGTACCAAATCTTTTTTGGGTTTTTGGAGTCTTGTGAACTACTATGTGTGCGCTGCACAAACTCTCCCTTTTGTATATGTTTTTTTTTTAAGATAAATAAAATTGCCTTCGGGTTTTCCTTAAATAAATATATATATATATATATATATATATATATATATATATATATTATTTATAATTTATTTAATTATTAAATATTTTTATATTAAAATTATATTTATAAATAATATACTATACTTAAAATATTAAAAATAAAAAATAATATAATATAAATTTATATATACATATATATTTACATATTTATTTATAATTTTTCTAACTATTAAATATTTTTATAATTAAATTATATTTTTAAATAATTTACTATACTTAAAATATTTAAAATAAAAAAAATATATATATATATATATATATATATATATATATATATATATATATATATTTATTTATTTATAATTTTTTTAAATTTTCAATTTTTTTGTAATTAAATTATATTTAAAAATAATATACTACACTTAAAATATTTAAAATAAAAAATAATATTATATATATATATATATATATATATTTATATTTATATTTATATTTGGGAAAGAGCGTTGTAGGCTCCCTACGTGTTAATTTGGGAAAATGTTACAAAGGGGTGTGGAGGCGAGATCCCCAACTATAAAAAAGAAAAGATACAATTTCCACTCACCCCTAGTGGGTTCCGCCTCCCTCGTTACAACATACGCAAAATAAAACACTCCAAAATTGTTCCAGAGAGGAAGCTGAGTAAACAAAGAAGTAATCCAAAGTATTCAGAACATGGCAAATATAGGAATAAAAACTTAATTGACGTATATCTCTTTTGCTAGTAGTCCAGGTGCAGAAAATGGCCGCAACAGAACCAGGTGAAGCGTCTAAAGTGCGGAGTCATGAAGCTGAAAAACAACAGGGAGGACCAAAATGAAGTGGAGGCTAGGGGATCGTAACCTGCAGAGATATACTCAAGAATAACAGAAGTTGTGAGTCCTTGCAGCCCAAACAGAGTAATAAAAGGCCTAATCGTGAAACCCAAAAACCTTAGCCACCAAACAGACAAAAAACAGAACAACAGACACCTATCAGCGTGATGCAATTGCTGATATCTGTATCCCACATTCCAAAAGATGGTTGGGACTATTAGGTAAATAAAAGACAGAACCAAATGACTAAAGCAGCAAAGGGTGTGTGAATAATAAATACAAAAGTGGTATAAATCCAAAATAAAAGTGCAGGAATTCCAACACCCATTGTATATCAATATCTGAGATAGGGTAATGCCATTAGATCTCCATGTAAAAGAAGAGAAAGCTGAGATGGAGGTAATTTACCCACCAAAGTTCACGTCGATTGAATGCTTAGCTAACCAATCGACGAGTTGGTTACCCTCCCTGTAAATGAATGATACTTGAACCTGTAATGAATGTGTGTTTATAATATGCCATATCCTTCTAAATAGATATATAAGATTCCACTGAATGGGACTGTTTCTATAGAAAAGATTGATCAGCATTGTGGAGTCAGTTTCCACCTGAAGGTTCTGAAAATGAAAACAAATAGCAGTCTTTAATGCAAGTAAAAATGCCCAAACTTCAGCAATGAGAGGCGTATCAGCCACCACAAGGGAGTTAAATAAACACAACAGATTTCCTCTGTGGTCTCTAAATAGGCCTCCAACTCCAGAAAAATATTCAGGCCAACATCCATCAATATTACCCTTGATCCACCCTTGCACAGGGAGCATCCATCTAACAAGGACAGGCCGTCTTGAAGAATGAGGAGTGCAGGATGAAAGTTTTTTAGCACGGTGGTAATAAGCCATAATATGTGAAAAAGTTATGCTAGAGGTGGGGGGAACATCAGAGTGTTTAAAACTATTTCTGGCATTCCACACAAACCAAATGATCACCAAAGGAAAGCTCAGCATATGTTTCCCATCTTGTGAAAAATCTTGCCAAGTGTTGAAGTAATTAGAAATTGAGCAGCTTCCTGGCCATGCAATGTTAAATGCGTTACCCAATCTATTCCATATGTCTCTAGTATAGGTGCAATTAAAAAAAAATATGGGAGCAAGACTCCTCAGGCCTTTTACAAAAAAGGCATATAGATGCCAATCTTAAGCCCTTCAATTTTAAAATGTCATCCAGAGGAAGTAAAGAAGAGAAAAACCACCAGTTAAAAAAAGACATTGAAGGGGTGAAAAGAGAATTCCAGCGTGGGAGCCCCAATTCCAATTAGAAAAATTGATGATAGATTTATATAAAAGTTTGCTAGCAAAAACATGATTTGCCTTCTTCCATATGGGTCTATCTTTTTGAGTTGTCTGTAAAGGAATTTGATTGATGAGCAAAGCAGCATCATTACCAACTAAAGCCCTCAGCTTAATTAAATCTCACTGACCATTAAACCAGCAATCCGAAACAAGTAAATTTCCATCAGGAGGGAATTGGGGTAATGGAGTAATTTGTGGTAAACCCCAGAAATCATGCCAAAATGATACTTTGCCATCC
>JAKZJZ010000656.1:0-41767 GCA_022702705.1 Papilionanthe hookeriana x Papilionanthe teres
TCTCATATGGTTAGCGGGAATCGCATTTCTCATCTTATTAAAATCGGAAAACTTTTTCAAAATCCAAATTCAGCTACAACATTTAAATTTCAACTTGTTATGTGGAGAGTTCCTACTATTCCATGGATTAAAATAAATTCTGATGATAGCTTCACTTCTACTTCTGCTGGAATTGGGGTACTTTGCAGGAATCATTTGGGTAATTGTTTATGGTCTTTATCAGCCCGTGTAACAACCATGAATGCTTTAGAAGTGGAAACCATAGCGACTATCGGGGTCTAAAAGTCGCTATTCCGAATAGACAGAATTTTATTCATATGGAAATGGATTCCCTTTCCTTAATTCAAATTTTGCTTCACAAAGCCAAAGTTCCTTGGTTCCTACAGATTTGAATTAATAAGATTCTTGATTTGTCTCATGTCATTACTTGGTCTCACATTTATAGAGAAGGGAACCAACCTGCTAATTGGCTTGCTAAGAGGGCTACTTCAGTTATGGATATTAATTTTAATGTCTACTCTTCTTTCAATGCTTCCTCTTATGTTAAGGATTTCTATGTTCTTTTACATGGGGATTTGCTTTCTATTCCTCATATCAGATGTAATAGAACTTTCAAGAATCAATAAAATCTAATCCTTTGAGTATATATATATATATATATATATATATATATATATATATATATTCGAGTTTATAAATTTTGGCAATTTAAAAAAGTCGCACCAAGTTTTTGGCGCCGTTGCCGGGGAGGTAACTGTATTAATTTATTTTGTAGTATTTGAAAGCTTATATTTGAATTACAAGTCATAATTATGTGTGTTTGTTTATTGTTAGTGTGCTTATTATGATTGTATGCGTAGTGTCGGATCTATAGGTTTAGTGCCTTATGATTGTGATTTAGAGCGTACTATTAGAAAATTTTGAGAAAAACAAAAACAATTTGAAAATCCTTACAAAATGGTGAACAAGTTGAACCATCAAAACAATCAAAATCAAAATATACCAAGACCTTTAAGAGATTATGCTAATCGAACAATAGATTAAATTCACTTAACTATCCAAACCCCTGATGTTGCTGCTAATTCATTTGAGCTTAAAGCTTTTATTATCTAAATGGTACAGAATAATCAATTTGGAGGAACACCTAATGAAGATCCTAACTTACATCTTGCTAGTTTTCTAGAACTGTGTGCTACCTTTAAATACAATGGAGTGTCGAACGATGTTGTTAGGCTTAAAATTTTTCCTTTTTCATTAGGGATAAGGCTAAGGCGTGGTTAAATTCTTTAGCACCTAGATCTATTAGAACTTAGGGAGAACTTTCACAAAATTTTTTGTCAAAATATTTCCCTCCTTCAAAAACTGCTAAGTTGAGGAATGATATCACATCTTTTAGTCAGTTTCATGGAGAATCTATATATGAAGCTTGGGAAAGATTTAAAGATCTTCTGAGAAAGTGTCCACATCATGCTTTACCAGGCTGGTTAATAATTCAAACATTTTATAATGGATTAGTGGGAACTTTGAGATCGATTACAGATGCTGCTACTGGTGGATCATTAATGTCAAAACCTTTTGATGAAGCATATTCGTTAATAGAAGAGATGGATACTAATAATTTTCAATGGCCCTCTGAGTGGGTAAATCCTAAGAAAGTAGCTAGTATTCATGATACTAATGCGATAACTAGGATAGTCTCTCAAATTGCTGCACTTTCGAAGAAAATGGATAAATATGAAATGAATTATTCTCAAACACCCCCAGTGTTAGAAGAAAATTCATCCGAAAAGATGAAAGAATCTCAAACACTTTATGAAACCTTGAATGTTATAAATAATAAAGTCAACAATCCTTATTCGAGCTATTATAATCCTGGTTGGAAGAATCACCCAAACTTCAACTGGAATAATAACAATGATGTTGTTAACCCGCAATGAAGAAACAATTCTATGAATCTAGTTGGAAATCTGAAGAACCAAGGAAACACCAATTATATATATTCTTATCCTCCTGGTTTTAATAGTAACCCACAATTCAAGGAAAAGAATTTTTCTAGTGAAGAAATAATTATGAATATGGGTGTTGACCTCATTTTTGATGAGGTCTTCTCTTCTTCTTTTTTAGTACTTAGGATCTAGCCTTAGGCTTTTCCTTTGACTATCTTAGAGGATTAGAATTGGGACGCACCACCTAGAATTTCAAACCACTTCTTAACTCCCTGCAAACTCCACAAACTTGACTGTAGACTCCTAATCACCTAGAGGGTTGAAATCAAATGTGGAAGTTTAAAGGATGGGTTCCTATAGGACTCTTTGGCCTTAGGACTGCCCTGGGTGGCCTGGTCTGGTGAGGGCTGACTTACACACACTTTACACTTGTACACTACACTTTCACACACCTCCTAAAACCACACCTATACCCAACTTGACTTCCTGACTCATGAAGGTGATTCACATGGATGGTCCTTAACCCCTAAGCCCTTGACTAAGAGGGTTAGGAACAACATAGTGAATGCCTCAAATGAGTCCATTCATGGCTCATGTGGGCTTGATATGGCTTCATGGCTCAACCAAAATGATTCCATTCCTCTTACATTTACCCAATCTTCAATTTTCTAAATTTTCAATTTTTGACCCCCGGGACCCTACACCCGCTTAGCCTACCCAAAACCCTTGAAATTACCCAAATTTTTCAAAAAACAAAATCTCCAAATCACCCAAAATTCCTCAAGACCAATCCCAAACATTCCCACATCACTCAAATTGATCATCCATAGCCAAAAATACCAAAAATTCCAAAAATACCTCCCAATACCCTCCAAATACCCAAAATGCCCCTCTTGACCCAAAAATCCAAAAATTCAGAAAATTCCCAGAAAATTCCAACAAAATTCCAAATATTCCCAATTTCATTTTGTTCAACTACACCATGGGTCAATTTTGTCAATTTACTCCACTTTTTTCAAAACCCCCAATTTGACCCATTTTAACCCAAAATGAACTCAATGTCAAACCAAACCTACCCAATTGACCCAAATTCTGGTTCATTTCAATCCTAAACTTCAATTCAACATTACTAACACCAATCTAGACCAAATCCAAGTCCAATTTGATTGACATTTGAATCAAATTTCACTTTTGGCCTTAAAAGCCCAATTTGGACCCATGACACAAACCTAACCCAAATCAAACCAATTCAACTCCAATTAACCCCAAATATTTTCTAAACCTTCCCTAACATTCCCATAAACAAAACACTAACATGATTTGCCCAAAATTTGGATCCAAACCCCACTCAAATTCAACCTAAAACCAAAAGGCCCAATTTTGACCTAAATCCACCCCTAACCCAAATGAGCCCAAATCCCAAAATCAAAATCCAACCAAAGTTGGAACCTCTTTCAAACACTCCCATAAACATTTACCAACATCAATTTAACATCAATTTCAACCCTAGCCCAACATTGGCCCAAGTTAGCCCAATTTGACTTACATAGGCCCATTTATCAAATCAACCCAAATTCAACCCAATTCAAACCCAAATCACTCCAAACTTGTTTCAAATCAATCATGACACATCCTTAAGCCAAACCCAACAATTATTTGGCCCAAGCCTTTACCAAAATTTCATCCTAAAATCCATTTTAAAATCCAAAAGCCCACTTCCCTAAACCATTTTAAAAGCCCATCTTCACTAAATTTCAAAAGGCCCAAAGCCCACATGACAATCCTCTATCATCATCCATTTGATAAAACCATCTCCTAAGTTCTAAATCCATGATAAAATAAATCCAAATCAAGTCATATGCTAATTCCCATCAAAATTCCAAAATTCACAAAATCCTTCTCCATGAAAGATGACTTAACTTTTCCCAGAGCCAAATGGAGCCATGAAGCCATGCATGAGCCACATGGGAGCCATGAGAGCCATGGAATCTACTTTCCACCTCACCATACCCAAGATGGCAAGAGGAGGAGGCCCTTTCCATATTCCCTTAAGGGGGATTAGCCACTTCCATGACTCCACTAAACCATGCTTAAACTTAATTGTACTTGGATGGTGACCCTTCCCCACTAATTAAGCCGACCTAAACCACTTTATCTTCAGCCCAAACTAGCCATGGGAAGGTGCACCTAGCCCAATCCATGCATTTGACCAATTTGAGCCAAAATATACCCTTACCCCATTCTACTTTGATTCAAACACTTTACACATGTCCAAGCCCGATCGCCTTCACCAACTTCAAGCCCCGGACCTCCCGACCCCGAGGGTAACCCATGCCTGCCGGCCAGCCACTCAGGCCACCGGAAAACACCATGGCCGAGACATGGGAAGGAGCCAAGCATTGAAATTCCACCTTGCTGAGTTGCCCCATGCCCAGTGGCCATTGTAGCTGTTCTTTCCTTGCCAAGAGCAGCTGATCCCAGTCCCTAACTCCCCCTGGGAGGCCCTCCACCCTCTCCTATTTAAACCCCACCCCTCTCGGCCATGGGAGAGGTGTTGAACCAACCTTAAGGAAACTCTGCCAAAATCACTCCAGACTCTCCCCACACCTAGAGCACTTGATCCCCACTATCCTCCTGCCCTAGTCCCCACTAATTGAGCTCAATTTTGGAGCTTAATTCTCAGGCCAGAACAGGAAACTCCCAAATCCTCCACCAAAGTCAAATTAAACTCACCTACACCTGCACAAGACCAAGAGAAGGAGTTCCCCAGTGAAAGCCCCCTCTCTAGGTCACCCATTTGTTCCAGTCTCCAAAGGTTGAAATCGGGCTTGGTCAAAATCATACCTGGACAATTCACCAGGCCAGGAGACTTCATCTGGAGCTTGCTTGGACTCAATCGAAGGTGACACAACCCTCAGATCGAAGCCACACTTCTCTGAGCAAAGGTATGGTCTCACTCTTCTTTCCGAGCTTCTGAATATTCTCCATTTTTATTGAGTCAATTTCATGCTACTGTTGACCTCATTTTTGATGAGGTCTTCTCTTCTCCTTTTTTAGTACTTAGGATCTAGCCTTAGGCTTTTCCTTTGACTATCTTAGAGGACTAGAATTGGGATCCACCTTTTAGAAATTCAAACCACTTCTTAACTCCCTGCAAACTCCACAAACTTGACTGTAGACCCCTAATCACCTAGAGGGTTGAAATCAAATGTGGAAGTTTAAAGGATGAGTTCCTATAGGACTCTTTGGCCTTAGGACTGCCCTGGGTGTCCTGGTCTAGTGAAGGGGCTGACTTACACACACACTACACCTATACACTACACTTTCACACACCTATACCTAACTTGGCCTCCTGACTCATGTAGGTGATTCACATGGATGGTCCTTAACCCCTAAGCCCTTGGCTAGAGGGTTAGGAACAACATAGTGGATGCCTCAAATGAGTCCCTTCATGGCTCATGTGGGCTTGATGTGGCTTCATGGCTCAACCAAAATGATTTCATTCCACTCAAATTTACCCAATCTTCGATTTTCCAAATTTTCGATTTTTGACCCCGGGACCCTACACCCGCTTAGCCTACCCAAAACCCTTGAAATCCTCAAAAATTTCCAAATAACCCAAGATTCCTCAAAATCAATCCCAAACATTTCCACATCACTCAAATTGATCATATATACCCAAAAATATCAAAAATTCCAAGAAAACCTCCCAATACCCTCCAAATACCCAAAATACCCCTCTTGACCCAAAAATTCAAAAAATTCAGAAAATTCTCAGAAAATTCCAAAAAATCCCAAATATTCCCAATTTCATTTTTTTCAACTACACCATGGGCCGATTTTGTCAATTTACCCTACTTTTGTCAAAACCCCCAATTTAACCCATTTTAACCCAAAGTGAACCCAATGTCAAACCAAGCCTACCCAATTGACCCAAATTCTGGTCCAACTCAATTCTAAACTTTAATTCAACATTCCCAACACCAATCTAGACCAAATCCAAGTCCAATTTGATTGACATTTGGATCCAATTTCACTTTTGGCCTTAAAGCCCAATTTGGACCCATGACCCAAACCTAACCCAAACTCACCCAATTCAACTCCAATTAACCCCAAATCTTTTCTAAATCTTCCTTAGCATCCCCACAAGCATAACACTAACATGATTTGCCCAAAATTTTTACCCAAACCCCACTCAAATTCAACCCAAAGCTAAAAAAGCCCATTTTGGACCCATAACCCAAACCTAACCCAAATGGGCCCAAACCCCAAAATCAAAGCCCAACCAAAGTCAAAACCTCTTTGAAACACTCCCATAGACATTTCTCAATATTAATTTTACATCAATTTCAACCCTAGCCCAACATTGGCCCAACTTGGCCCACTTGGACCTATATTGGCCCATTCACCAAAAGAGCCCGAATTCAACCCAATTCAAACCCAAATCACTCCCAATTTGCTTCAAGTCACTCATGATACATCCATGAGCTAAACCCAACAATTATTTGGCCCAACCTCTTTACAAAATTTCATCCCAAAATCCATTTTAAAATTCAAAAGCCCACTTTCCTAAACCATTTTAAAAGCTCATCCTTCACCACATCCAAAGGCCCAAAATTGGTCCCAAAGCCCACATGATATTTCTCTACATCATCCATTCAATTAAAATCATCCCTAAGTCCTAAATTCATCATCAAATCATTCCAAATCAAGTCTCATACAAATTTCCATCAAATTACAAAAAATTCCTAAAATCCATTTTTATGAAATTGACCCAACCTTTTCCCAAGCCAAATGGAGCCATGAAGCCATGCACAAGCCATATGCAAGCCATGGCAGCCACTTTACACATCACCATGTCATTTTTGGCAAAAGGAGGGAGTCCTTTAATGATTCCCTTAAGGGTGATTTAGCCACTTCCATGACTCCACTAAACCATGCTTAAACTTAATTGTACTTGGATGGTGACCCTTCCCCACTAATTAAGCCGACCTAAACCACTTTATCTTCAGCCCAAACTAGCCATGGGAAGGTGCACCTAGCCCAATCCATGCATTTGACCAATTTGAGCCAAAATATACCCTTACCCCATTCTACTTTGATTCAAACACTTTACACATGTCCAAGCCCGATTGCCTTCACCAACTTCAAGCCCCGGATCTCCCGACCCCGAGAGTGACCAATGCCGGCCGGCCGGCCACTAGGTCGCCGGAAAACACCATGGCCGAGAGCTCACATGTGAGCCCAACTTGGAATTCTCACCTGCCGAGCCGCCCCATCCCCGGTGGCCATTGGAGCCGTTCTTCTCTTGCCAAGAGCAGGCGATCCCGAGCCCTAACTCTCCCCGAGAGGCCCTCCACCCTCTCCTATTTAAACACCACCCCTCTCGGCCATGAGAGGTGCTGAAACAAAACCTTAAGGAAACTCCGCCAAAATTGTTCCGGACTCCTCCCCATACACGAGCACTTGATCCCCACCGAGATCCCCCTGCCATTTCTTCTGTGTGAGCTCAATTTCAGAGTTGAAATCTAGGCCCAAAACCAGGACACTTCTCCACAGTGAGCCAATCCCCAAATTGATTGGTTCTACACCTTCACCAGACCAAGGAAAGGTGTCCACCAGCAAAAGCCCTATCTCCAGGCCACCCAATTGCTCCAGCCTCCAAGCTTTGTGATCGACTGTGGTCGAAATCCCACCTAGACAATTCACCAGACCAGGAGACTTCATCTGGAGCTTGTTGGGATCCAATCGAAGGTGCAACAACCCTCAGATCGAAGCCACACTTCTCTGAGCAAAGGTATGAGCTAATTCTTCATCCCGAGCTTCTGGAGATTCTCCATTTCAAATGCTTTAATTTTAATGCATGATCACCGTATAGATGTGTTCGTCTCTTCAAGACGAATCCATAGAGCATAAGAACATGAAAATCCATTGAGTATCGAGTGAGATATTAGGGATTTAGTGTGGACGGCTCTCGGGTGAGGACACTTGGGGACGATGAACGGATGCCGTCCATTCGATACACACGCGGACGGACGGCCAGGATTGCGTCGGATCAGGAGATGGTACGAGAACCGCGGGGCCCGGGCTGCTGACTCAGATGGCGGCGTCGAATGGGAGCGCGACGCTTGTGCGTTCGGAGCTGCCGAGGTTGACGCGGCGCCGCGTGGATAAATAGAAAATTAGGGTTTTTTCTGATTTATTTAATTCCCTAAACTTCAAAAATTCTTAACTTTGTGTAGAAAAATCGGAAAAATAAAATAAAAATACCCTCTTGCTCGGTGAACGGAGGAGAATAATGTGGAAAAGAAATTATTTAATTTTATCAAGTATTTTATTTTTAATAATTTATTTACTCTCTGCATATTTTTAATTCTCCATGCATGTATACAATTCACCATGGCATGAGACCATAGGGCTTTTGATGCCTCTGAATTTGGGAACATTCCCTGAATTTTCCAAAGTCAGAGGCCATCCCTATGAAAAGTTATTAATTTTTCAAATTCATGTTACTATTTTGAGTATTTTAATTCCAATAAATAGCATGTTGTGAAATAAATTCTACGAAAATTTGGTGATTTTCCTTATGACCAGAGGACCCTAGGAAAAATAGGTTTTGAGTTAGTTCATTTAAAACAACCCTAATTGGCTTAAACACCCAAAATGGATCTCTAATTAATTAGAGCTAACCATACATCAAATTGAATTGAAATCAATTCTCCACTGACCTTTAGGATCAGTGGAACCCACCATAAAAATTTGAGGTCAATTGGACTTGGTTAGCCCTACTAATTGGGTTGATTAAGCCATTTAGTCATTTTAAACTTTAAAAATTCATAATTTTCAAAATACTTTTTAAAAATTCACCAAATTGGTTTTGGAGCCTCTTTGATATCAGGGAAATTTATGAAAATTAAAATTTCAATTTTCTAAAAAAGTTGATTTTTAATATTATTTTAATATTTTAATAATTAAAAAATAATAAAAATCACAAAAATAATAAAATTCACCAAAATGTCACATTTTGAATTTTAATCACTTAGGAACAAACCCCATATTTTTCTTAGGTCTATTTAGTGAGATATTAAATTTTAAAGCCCTAGGGTAATTTTAAAATAAAAAAATGTATTTTCTAGCATTTTCACTAAAATAATTATAATAAATCATAGAAAAATCAGAAAATTGCAAAAATTGATTCTTTGATTTTCTTGATATCAGAGAGATTTTTGAAAAATATAAAATTCATTTTTCAACCTTTATTTTATTTTAAAATTAATTAACACTCCAAAAATTAAAATAATTATAATAAAAATAATATAATTCAAAAAATCACCAAAATTGGTCCAAGTGGTCCTCTGGTCATTAGGAATGCCCCTAATTTTCTTAAGGATAGAAACTTTCCCTTGGTCATGTTATTAAATTTTCCTTGGAAATCTCTATTTTCTACCAAAAATAATTATATAAATAAATTAAATACAGAAAAATCACATTTTCTCCTCTCATGTCTTTATTGACATATGAGTGATGTCACATAAAAATTTCAAGTTCATTTAAGCTCAATTTAGTGAGTTATGAAATTATTAAGCTTAAAGGGCAAAGTGGTAATTAAAATTTTTAATCCTTAATTAAAACTTTAGGTTTAATAAAAAATTAACAAGTAAAATATTTGATCCTAATCTGAATTGGATGATTGAAATTTAAATAATTAAAGGGTAGAAACCCATTAAACAATTTAAAATAATTGAAATAAACCTTAATTAAATAATTGATTAAATTTGGGAAGAATAATAAAATTGGAATTATTAAAATAGGGATATTGTTAGGAAGAGATTTATTCTTTAATTTAAAAATCCCTAAATTAATTATCTCATTAATATTCAATTCTTAATTAAAATGATAACTCAAATTCAAAATATTAAAAGACTTAATCATTAAACTAAAGTTAAATTATTAAACTCTTTTAAAATTCCAATTAAAGTTAAAAATAAAATTAAATTAAAAATTAAATTAAATTAAATTAAATCAAATTAAATTAAATTAAAGATTAATTAAATTAGATTAAATTAAATTAAATTAAATTAAATAAACAAATTAAATTAAATTAGATGAATAAATTAAATTAAATTAAATTAAATAAATAAATTAAATTAAATTAAATTAGACTAAATTAAATTAAAACAAATTAAATTAAATTAAATTAAATTAAAACATATTAAATTAAATTAAATTAAATTAAATCAAATTAAATTAAAATTAAATCAAATTAAATTAAATTAAAGGAAATTAAATCAAATTAAACTAAATTAATTTAACATCAAATCGAAACTAAATTGAATTAAATTAAATTAAATTAAAATTAAAATTAAATTAAATTAAATTAAAGTTAAATTAAATTGAATTAAATAACATCACCTAAAACGAAAGAAATTAAATATAAAGCTACTTGAACACTATTCCAAATTTAAACCCATTAATTGAAATTAAACTAAATCACAAATCATTTGAATACCAATTTACCCTCGAAAGCTTTAGTTATCATAACTCCTAAACAGGATATGAAATGAAATGTTACTTCACTTATAGGACATTCAGAATATCCTAGTTCACTCGAGTAAGATAATAACAAAACTTAACTAAACCTCGGACGATTAATTCATTTGTGTAATTGAATCCATTTGGACTTAAAACAATCCTAGAAATATTGAAAAGATGTTTAAGATTCTTCTTAAGCACTTCCTCGATATGATAGGACATTTATAAGAACAATTGAATTTAATTGTTCTTTGATGAAGAAAATCGTCCTCGAACAAAACACATGAACCTAGACGTCATAGGCGATGACTAGCTATAGGATTAGGAATTTGGTAGAAAACCATAACCCTTCCCTTAGCTTTACCTAGGAGCCGGCTTAAATATTCTAATTGTGTTTTAAGTGCGGCTTGGGATGACGGGAAGACCCTCAGGGTACGCTTTTATTTTATTGCAATTTACTTTCTTGCAATTTACATTATTGCAATTTCATTAATCGCATCGCACTTACTTTTCTTGCATGATAAACAATCTGTTGCATGAAAACCCACACCTTTAGGATAGTCCCTAAAGCTGAAACCAAAACTAAGTTAAAAGTCATTGCAAGATAAAATTCACCGCCACAACATTTCAAAATATAAAACAACTCGAAATTTAATCACAAACGAACACAAAACTACAATTACAATTAAATTAAAATGTCCTGTTGGATGATCGGGAATACCTCGGATGATGTAACCTACGTGTTGCTAACGGGATTTCCCACGGTCTAAATGAAAGTGTGGAACTCATTCGATTGAGTTTAGCGAAATTCATTTGGACTAAGTGAATCCGATAAAATAATGATGCGGAAGGATGGAACCGTGGGATCTTATCCGGTGTCGTTATAATCAACTTTAAGACTTGTTTTAATTAAAATATTGAGAACACTTGGAAATTAAGATTTTCTCTAAACCAAAACACTTTTCTCATCCCCTGATTTATGACTTCTAAAATTGAACCTCTGCAACAACAAGGAGCTCGGAGCATGGTGGGCAGCACGACCATCGTGATCGAGAAAACTTGAGTCTACTTGACAAAACTTTCCTAGAATTAAATAACAAAGCCATAGGACTTCGAGGTAGTTTGCACAGTGCAACATAAACCCTCGACTCTTCGTTAGGCATTTGCATTGCAAATTAAGCCCTAACCGGTCTTAGGATTACGAGGTAGTCGTCGATACGACATAAACCCTCACATCTTCGAGAGCTATTTGTGTGATTTTATCATACAAATATAAGCCCTAATTAATTAAAATTGGCAAGATCAAAACATTAAATAAATATTAGGGCTTTCCTAAACTCGAAGCCAAACAATAGGATAGTCGGGAAATTACCGAAGTTCGCTTCGAATCCGTGATTTCTCCTACTTTTCTTCCTTTGGATTCCCAAAACAAAAATGTTCCAAATTTGATCCATTCCACTATTGAAATTCCAAAATTCAATCCTTTGAATACTTAAACTTTGAAATTCTTGAGAGCGGAATTATTGATTATTATCGAGAGTTTTCTTAGGTGATTCTCGTCACTTAAGATGTAATTAACTATAGGGGCTTGCCCTTATAGGGAATTTTAAAGAACCCGAGTAATATAAACCCTGTTTAATGCTTTCATATTAAGCGGGGAATTTGTAGGCTTATAAAATTTGTTCGCGGACCAAACGGATGTCACAAATCTTCTAATTTATTTAATCGAGCCCCACGCGTCGAAGCAGTGTGTCTATCCTTAGGGATAGCTACACGGTTTGTGGTGCGGTGCTCGTTTATATAAACTATTTGGGATGTGAGATCGGTTTAATCTCATATCTTAAAATTTAAAATTATTTTCAAAATCAAATACTACTTTTCAAAATTATTTATTTAAATTAAATTAAAAATTTGCCGACAACTTCTGTTAGGCGAACCCCTTTTCAAAAATACAACACCCGACCTAAAAATATGCCGACAACTTCTGGCGACTCCGCTGGGGAGAATTCCTCTCTCCATTATAATCAGATAATTCTGCTTTCAAAAATTGGTAGTGCATCCATGTCCTTAATGGATCAAACTACCCTTCTTTCCGTTGGAATACTATGTTCATTTCTACCTTGAACAAGTATAGCCAACATTCTCTCGGATTTAGGAGCCACTTTGTTTAGACACCCATAAACGAGAGAGGTTCGAGATCCTTTACCTCATTTTTGAGGTGGGGTGGACCCCCAATAGGTGTTAGTTTAGGAGTGATCCTTCGAGACGAGAAGTCTTGCATAAGACCTTTTCCTTTCCAACTCTGAATCAGATTCCTTACCTTCTCTACACCTTTGAACATTCCGTTCTAAATAAACGAACCCTCTAATAAATGATTCTTTTAACAAATGATTCCTTCTTATAAATACTTGAACAAGAATGAGTTTGGACTCTTTTTTTCAATTCTTTTCTTTTCGTCCTAAAGAAAAGAAGCATAACTTGGGACTGACAACCAGAATCTACCCTGCAGAAATGGAAGCCCCAAAGCTGATTTTCTCCTTCACCAACGGACTGGACTTCGCTGTCTATAAGGATGAGCTGCCCGACAATGGGATCATCCGATTTGGACAAGGATTTGAAAACACGAATGTCAAGATCACCGACATCTCCCTCTTTGCACTGACGAACAAGGTATCTGAAGCTGAGAAGCCGCTGCTTGAGTTCAAACTTAGGTCGACCCAAGAGTTTCCTCCCCTGCAAAGGATCTCGACGAGAGGAGTACTGCTCGTCCGCGAGAGGACCATTCTTACTACCCCCACTCGGTCTAGTTGTTTCTGCACCTACCCCGAGCTTTTGCCGAATCGAAGGGAAAGAAATCCGAGAATTATGGTGGACTCGTTACCGTGGAGGGTACGGATCTTCCTGTAAGACCTTCGTTTTCGAAATAGGATCCGGTTCGAAGATTCCATCAACGACAAGGACCCAAAGAAGAAACAAGTAGAAGGATCGCCGAAGAAGCCGAGTTGCTCGAAATTGCTTTCTGGAGGAAATCCCGAAGCTGCTCGAATATACACCGCTGCAGAATATACACCTTCTCAGGAATATACACCGCTGCCAGAATATACACCGCTGCCTGAATACATACCACTTTTGGGAGGAAGTAGGTTCCATCCCCTCTCCGCCGCAAAGGACGAGGAAAATGTTCGCAAGATTGTTGCTGCATTGCCTCAGCCCGCATACTACAACGATAACCGCAAGAAAAGGACTAGAACTACGCCGTTTGCTCGACTGCAAACTTTGGTAGAAAAGTTAGCAAAGAAGGAAAACTGCCCCATATCGGAGATTCTACGAAGGATAGGGCGGGTGCCGATCAAATCCCATTTGGGCCCCGAGTAGAACCCGCCATCATGACGGAAAAGCCACGTAAAAGAATGAAGGCTAGTCCGCCTGTCGTCGTCTCGGGATTACGGATTAGAGAGGATACCACCTTCCGGCATTTGGGTCGACGGACCATCTGGTCCTAGACCTTCTGCTGCTAGAAGGATGGTATGGCGTCCTACTACTGGGCAGTTGAGATTGAAACAACACCCCAAGAAAGAAAGTCTCGCACGGAGACTTGAATCTGAAGAAAGAGCTACTGCGATAAAGGGGACCCGGCAGCTATCACATGACAACCACAAAGACACACAGAAAGCCCCGCTAGAAGATGCCATGGAAAAGTTGAGAAACGATATCCGACGATTGGCAAAAGAAAGAGAAGAAAAGTTCGGAGACGAGATTGATTCATCGGAATTCATGGACGACGAATATGCAGAAATCAACATGGTCGAAACACGAGCTTCATCAGCTTCGCAAGGTGCTCCTGCGGCCGCAGAAAGAGAGGAGCCGGAGCCGATGAGAAGGCGGCTTCGGGAGAAAGACGACACAATCGCTCAAATGGCGAAAAAGATGGAAGAGATGGGCATAGCTCGGCCACTCTCCAGAGTCAAGTGCAACCACAAAGAGAGACACTCCCAGAGGTCATTCACATTGTAGACGGAGGAAAGGAGATTACATCCGTCAATGGGGATGATCAGCTGAAAAGGATACAACACAAAGTATGATCCCTGAAAAGGATATCAAGAACTTGGTAGAACGAGCGAGTGCGAGAAGCCTTAGCACAATCGAAGAGCGGGACATCCATTCGGATGGGTAGACCTTACCAGGAAGAATTCGACGCCGTCCGAGTACCCAAAGGCTTCGTACCACCTCTCGTTCAAGACCTTCGATGGAGCAGGAACCCCCGACGGCATGTTGCACACTTTCGTGCCGGTTGTTGTAATGCGGCGGGAGCGATGCATTGCTCTTCCGACGATTCGTCGCCGATCCGTCGAGAATCGCCTTCGGCCGGTATGCGGAATTACAAATGGTTCGGTGAAGACGTTCTCGAGCTAGAGAACCTCTTCATCGAAGCGATTCGTCGAGCTCGGCACCACATCACTATAGGTGATTTAGTGGTAGAGAAACAAAAGCCGAATGAAACTTTGGTGGATTACATACTCCGATGGAGGAACTTAAGCATGAAATGTGAACCACAACTGCAAGAACAACATGCGATCGGCATTTTACTTAAAAGCATTCACGGCCCGATAGCACTTCTCCTCAAAGGATTCACTATTAAGACTTTCGAGAAGTTGTTAAGCAAGGCCGGAAGCTTGCAAGAAGAGGCGAAGCAATTAAGTTTCACCGACAAGACGGACAAGCAAAAGCCTGTGAAGACTTTTGAAAAGAAATTCGGGATCGTTGCAGCAGTTGACAAAGGCAAGCAACCGATGCAAATACCACCAGAACGGCCGCAACAACCACAACAGAATTACCAGCAACCCCGGCCCAGCTATCAGTCATCTCCACAGTATGAACAACCGCCTCGTCCGCAACGTACATTAAGGGAGCTTCTGAGCAGAGAATACCCGTTCAAGAATGAAGCAGTGCCGAAAATGTTCACGTAGTCCGATGAAGACTCCAGATTTCCAGTGCCGAGCCTAAAAGACCGGAGGAAGTCAACAAGAAAAGTGATCCCGACTTTTGCCCCTACCACCGGATGCTTGGGCACAAGATAGAAGATTGCATTACCTTCAAAAGTTGGCTCAACGACAACCTTTGGAAAGGGAATATAACGATCCCGAAGGAGTACATGAAGGAACCCCAGAAAGGAGGTTCCGTCAATGTTATCTCAACTGATCCCATCATTCCGATAGATCCCTACACGACTGACGATGGATGGACTACCTCTTGGACGAGGTCTTCAAAAAAGATTTTAGACAGCATCCAAACCGCCTCGGTGCGAGCCTCAATTCAGAGTTCGAGACCTATTAAGCCGGTACTATCACTTGCGATAGAAGAACCACCTCAACAGGAGACGATTGAAGAGAAGAATAAAATCGACGAAGAAGAGAGGACTGAGACTCCTAAGGCAAGACCAGGGGCTGCTTATCCTAGGATAGTTGTTTCCGATTCGGGGGAGAAATCCCTCGAACCTCTGATTTTGTATGATAATCTGCTCACTTCGGTGGGATCATATAATGATAATGGTGATGGCGTTGGCTACGTTTTGACTATTTCTAATGATTACGTAACTAGCGACAATCCGGACATCGATTTCGACATCAACGACAATTCTCAAATCATACACGATCTCGACGAGCAAAATAACGAAGAAGGCATCCATAAAGGAGGCTACGAGAGTTCAACAAGCAACGAATCTATCTGCAAGTTTCGAGGAGCTCCGATCACAATAGAGTTAGAGCCTTCGGATTCGAGGTTAATCCGGAAGAGCCTGTCATTCGATTCAGGAGGAGACACCGACAAGCTCAACACTAGATTCGAAGAAATTACGAAGTCAACTTAAGAAGTGGAAGAGTTCTACCTCCGAGAATGGGTCCAAAAGACAAAGGAAAGCAGGTGGTTGTTCAAGAAGAACCAACCCCAGCAGAAGAAATACCCATTCGAGAAGAAGCCGAGACACATGGAAATAAAGTGGACTACAACGTACTAGCCCATCTTAGGAAACTGCCGACCAAGCCGAGCATTTACGATGCTCTCATCTTATCAAAGGAGATGAGAGAAGCTCGATCAAAGCCTTACTTGATCCGAGAAATTTGCTTAGCTCAAGTGGCTGGAGATTCCTTAGATGAGGTTTGTTCGTTAAAGGAACGACGAGGTGTTACCTTCACGGACAATGACCTCCTACTTGGGACAGCAGACCACAACCGACCGTTGTACATTTCAGTTACAATCGGGAAGTTTACACTCTCCAGAGTATTGGTGGATCCAGGAGCATCAATAAATATAATGAGTCTTCGGACACTAGCATATTTGGAAATTGATGCTCGCGAGCTCGAAGCCGACAAAATGTTATTAAGAGGATTCAACCAGAAAGGAGAAAGAGCCCTCGGATCAATAACGTTACTAATGAAGACCGGTGACTTAGCAAAGACAACCGCAAAATTTCACATAATTGATTCAGAAACGTCATTCAATGCTCTACTGGGCCGACCATGGATACATGAAAACAGGATGGTACCATCATCTCTACATCAGTGCATCAAATACTACGATGGAGGGGAACAGTGCATCAAAGGTGACTTACAACCATTCTCCGTACATGAGATTGGAATCCATGAAGACGCAGCTTATTATGCACCTCCAAAGAAAACAATTTTCTCCAGAGATACCATAACAAATGAAGCAAAGAAAGTTCGAGGACAACGAAGAACCCGAAGTTCTAGTCCAACGATCACTCACCACTCCCTTCCGGCGAGATGGTGAAGGTTTCTCCACAACTCGCATCCGAGGTCGAGGCCGGGGACGAGGCCGTGGTAGAGACGCTAGGACGATTGGACAGAGGAAACCAGCCATCAATGTTGATTGGGAAGATAGTTCTGAAGAAGAAAAAGAAATCAAACAAGAAGCAGCGACAATAAGTCAGAAGAAGCCGCAATTCAAGATCTCTCTCGAAGATGAGAAGAACGAAGAATACAAATCAATGTATGAAAAGATTAACCACTACGTACATACTATGACCCTAACCCCGATCCAGTCTAGCAAGATCGAGGGTATGATGGTCAAAGAGGTATGTAACGACGGCGTAAGGCCAATCAAGTTCTACCGTGGTGCTTCTTCCTCCAAAACTGAAAATAATGTACAATTCGAAGATGTCACTTCATCAGAATTAATGGAATTACCTTTTGAGTGGTACTCTCCCTGTGTCCAAAATTTAATTCAACGTGGTTTCTTACCTCGACAATGGACAAAAGGTCAATCACAACATTTTGAAAAATTATGGAATAATTCCGGTCATCCACCCAATTCAAAGCATGGACTCGGATTCGGCACAGTGAGATCAGTTGACGATACTGAATTTTGCTTGGTTGTCACTTGCGAGTCTAATGAAAACTGCATGGAAACTATAGACAAACTTGAAGATTTACAAATTGGAGACGCTCTACCGAGTTCGAAGAAGAGATCAAATCTATGATAGATGAGTTAACGGAAGTTAACTTAGGTACTAACAAAGAACCTAGACCTACCTTTGTTAGCTCCTTACTCAATAAAGAAGACTCCGAAGAAATAATCAAATTATTAATGGAATTTAAAGACTATTTTGCTTGGAACTATGACGAGATGCCAGGATTAGCTCCAGAGGTTGCAGTCCATAAGCTAGGAGTGGATCCTACTACGTCCCAGTCAGACAAGGTCCCAGAAGAATGCGTCTAGAAATCGAACAACAAGTCGTAGCCGAAGTTAAAAAGCTAATAGACGCCAGATTTGTCCGTGAAGAACAATACCCGACTTGGTTAGCCAATGTGGTGCCAGTCAGAAAGAAGAATGGTCAGATCAGAATCTGTGTGGACTTCAGAGATTTAAACAAGGCATGTCCAAAGGATGAATTCCCTCTACCGATCCCGAACCGATGATCGACATTGCTTCGACACATGAAATATTCTCATTCATGGATGGATCTTCGGGATACAACCGGATAAAAATGGCTCCAGAAGATGAAAAGCTTACAACATTCGAACGCCGATCGGAGTATTTTGCTACACGGTGATGCCATTCGGATCGAAGAACGCAGGAGCAACCTACCGGAGAGCAATGACAAGAATTTTTGATGATCTCATCCACAATCAAGTCGAATGCTACGTGGACGATGTGGTCATCAAAAGCAAAGTAAAGGAAAACCACTGTATGATTTGAGAATTGTTTTCGAACGATTAAGACAATTTAACCTTAAGATGAATCCCTTAAAATGCGCCTTCGGCGTCACCTCCGGAAATTCTTAGGATTCGTTGTCCGACATCGTGGAATTGAAATCGACCCGGAAAAGATTAAAGCTATCTTAGAAATGCCGCCTCCCAAAACCTTAAAACAACTACGATCTTTTCAAGGGAAGCCGGCATATCTTCGACGCTTTATCTCAAACCCGTCGAGTAGGTGTCAGCCTTTCTCGGCACTAGTTAAAAAGGACGCCAAATTTATTTGGGAAGAGAAATGCCGAAGGCCTTCGAGGACATTAAACAATATTTAATGACACCTCCCGTCTTAGCGACCCCGATCTCGGAGTAGACCGACGATACTTTACACCGCGGCTTTAGACGACTCTCTCGGAGCCCTGTTGGCCGGGTCAATGATGAGGGTAAAGAAAATGCTCTTTACTACTTAAGCCGTCGTTTACTTCCGACGGAAGTAAGGTATCCCGCAATTGAAAAGCATTGTTTGGCCTCGATCTTCGCCGCTCAAAAGCTCGAGCACTACATGCTTTCTCATAAGGTCAACTTGATCTCGAAATTTAATCCATCTGCAATACTTGATGACTCGTCCAACACTTTCCGGCGAGACTTGCCGGATGGTCAATGATATTATTGCAATTCGATATAACTTTTGTGCCTCTTCGTACCGTAAAGGGACAAGTCTTAGCAGACTTCCTCGCAAGCACACCCTTTGCGGCCGAATCTCCTCTCAATGACGATCTGCCAGATGAACAAATAATGAATCTAGAAGACCTTGATGATCGGTTGGGAATTATATTTTGACAGAGCATCTTCAGCACATAAAGACGAAGAATCGCAAGTGATAGTGCCCGGTAAGGCAGGAATCGGGCTAATCTTTATAACACCGGAGCGGGGGATGTTAAGATACTCCTACCACTTGACGGAACCGTGTACAAACAATGAAGCAGAATACGAAGCCCTCATAACGGGACTGGAATTAACCATTCAAATGGGGATAACAGACATCAACATCTACGGGGATTCACAGTTAATCATTCAACGGATTGCCGGACGATACGGAATTTTAAAGCCAAGACTCGAACAATACTTCCAGGTATGCCATACGAACTGTTGGAACAGATTCCAAATGTGACGATCTACAAAATTCCCGAAAAGAAAATGCTTTAACGGATGCTTTAGCCCGTCTCGCAAAAGAATTTTCCGTTTGCAAGATGAATCGAGTAGAAGTGTCGGTTCACGGACGTTAGGTCCTATCACGGCTTGACATAGACACAATACACAAATCGAGAAAAGAAAAAGAATCGATTGCAGAGCGGTGACGGAAAACACGAGAAGATTGGCGACAACCATTGATAGACTACACCGCAAACAGGAAAGCTACTAGACGATAGGTCGCCGACCCATCGGATCAAGAAAAGAACTCGTCTTACGCATTAATAAACAACACATTGTACGGAAGGTCTTTTGATCAAATGTGGCTAAGGTGCCTAAGTGGGTCCGAGGCCCGTGAAATTGTTAAAGAGGTGCATTCGAAACTACGTGGCGCTCACCGATCGAGTCCGAAGATGAAAATGAAAATTAAAAGACTAGAGGTACTACGGCCCTCGATGATGACCGACCGCATGAAAATCGCCAAGAGCTGTCACCAATGCCAAGTGCACGGAGTGGTTCTACACCAACCTCCAAATGTGCTACATCCGACAATTGCGTCATGGCCACTTGAATGTTGGGGCACGGATATAGTGGGTCCGATAGAACCACCATCTTCAAAAGGACATCGCTTCATTCTTGCGGCTACGGATTACTTTTCCAAGTGGGCGGAGGCGGTTCCACTTAGAGAAGTGAAAGCACACCACGTGCTACGCGTTTTCAAGAACCAAGTTGTCTACCGTTTCGGGGTGCCGCGCGAGATTATCTCGGATAATGGGTCAGCATTCAGAAGCAAGCAAATTAACAATTTTGTTAGGAGACACGGAATCGACTGGCGATACTCAACAATTTACTACCCAAGAGCAAACGGCCTCGCTGAGGCTTTTAATAAAACTTTCGTTCAAATCTTAAAGAAAACCTTGGACGATAATAAGAGAAATTGGCACGAGAAGTTGTTAGAAGCCTTATGGGCCTACCGGACAACCTTCGTAACTCCTACTCAAGCTACACCTTACGCTCGGTGTATGGGTCCGAGGCAGTGTTACCTTTAGAGGTTCAGCTTCTTTCACTCAGAATTGCAGTTGCAAATAAAATCACGACAGAAGAGAACACCAAATTACGACTCGAAGAATTAGAAAGCCTGGAAGGGAAAAGACTTGCAGCGCAACAAAATTTAGAACTGTACCAAGCTAAGATGGTTCAAGCCCATGACAAACTGGTCCGCCCGAGAACCTTCAAAGTTGGTGACTTAGTTCTCGTTCTCAAGAGACCTATTCTTGCACACCGCAAGATAGGAGGAAAATTTGAACCCACTTGGGAAGGACCGTTTGTGGTTGAAGCGAGTATACTCGGGAGGTTCCTACCAGCTAGTGAATTGCCGGGGAGAACGACATATGCTTCCGATCAACAGACGATACTTGAAAAAGTATTACGCTACCTGATGTTTCGAAGGAATGAATTCTTCATCCCTAAGAAACACGGGCGAAGTAATTACTTATGACTGGGTCCGAACCCGAAAATAATAAAAAATGTGATAAAATAAATAAAATCATGATAATTAAGTTTTCCTTGTTTTCTTTTCCAAATCAAAATCTCTTCCCTGATCTTATCCCATTTCATTCCTGTTAAATTTGAAAAATACAAAAAATAATATAATAAAAAATGTCTTTGATAAACATTTTCTTAATGTTCTTGTTCTTAGTACAGCCCCTGATCCTTTTCCTTGTCTTTTTGCAGGGAAATGTCGAACGGGCGGTTGGTCTTGAACTTTAAGAATGGCGTAAGCCTTGCACTCGATGAAAAGAGGGTGAAAGATGGAGCGATAATCGAGATTAACTCGGATTTCGCACTCGACGGGCCTACGATACGAGGAAAGTGACTGGGTCCCGATTGATCGAGAAGAACCGCCCGGCGGACAGTGATGAAAGTGGGCGGCCCAAGCCACCGATCCAAGGCAGAAGAAAAGAAAAGCAAACACCGAAGAAGATAAGAAAATGAAGTTTGTAGTCGCTACGGCAGAGGGCAGGCTTGTCAGCGCCGCGCCCACAGAGATTCAAGAAGTTCGAAGAGTTACTCTCACAGCAACGCAACGAAGAAATAAGAATCGTCGTATCCGTAAGATGTTAACAAAACTAGCTGCGGACCAGCGCGACGAGACAGTTGCTAATGCCAGTACATACACTTCAAGGACACCGGTTCACCAAAAACCTGAAGAAAGGAGGCCAGCTCCTAGGATAACAGAAAGGACTGGGGAAATCTCCGGAAGATCGAAGAAAGAAAGCTACCACGCCACCGGATAGAACCACCAGGTGATGCATGACCTTGTTGCGAAGCAACCCCGGGGGATGTCCCGACGGACATCATCCCCGAGGAGCCGAGGTATGCGGGAGAACGTGAAGGGATTGAACCGTATATCCCACAATATGTCACCGAGGCCTCGCCATCTGCGGATCATTCCGGAATACGAGTCGGAGAGAATGCGGAATGTTGAAAAGAAAACCTTTAAATACTTCGAGAGAATTAAAGGCGAGAAGAATCAATATACTAGAGGGCCTCGAGCTACATACGGACGTATTCTCGGAGTATGAACAACGAGCAAATCGTGGATTGCATCCGGGATTTGAAAAGAATGGGCCGAGCAGGCCGCTCGAGGGAAAACACATACTCGGAACCCCGGAGATGGATGCCGGGGAAGGGAAGAATCACAATACAATGCGGATCGTCGCTACAACTTTGCGGAAGACAGGAAGGGAAACCCACCGGGAATACTCCGTCATGGGCAAGTGGATCCGATGCCATTAGTCATCAAGAGAATGGTAAAGAGATTGATAACATGGAGGGTACTACCGACGGATCGCATACCCAATAGTCGCATTAATAACATCTACAAGCGGGGTGATCGCATACCCCCACACATAGATCACCACGACTTTGTCGGACCTTTCGCACGCTCTCTTTCCTAAACGAGTGTAACATCATGTTCGGATTCGACCTCCGGATAGCGAGCCCGGTTGAGTTCCGCGGGCCGGTGAAGATACCATTACCGGTAGGTTCCGTCATGATGTCGAAGGGCAACGGAGCGGATATCGCTAAGCATTGCATACCGAGAGTACCGGTGAAGCGGATCTCGGTTACTTTCGAAGGATGGACGACGGGAAGACACCTTACCATTTCCGGCCGGACCGGAGCTAGAGAGCCTCCGGCCTTACGAGATGTGAGTTACATGGAAAATATCACACCTTCGATGTACATCCATACGGCATCCTTGCCAAGGATGGCTTGGAAGGTGATGTTATTGACCATGTACCCCACTATTCGGACATGGATTTTTGACGAGATGCTTCTTTGGATGGATCAACAAAGATCATACATAGTCCGTTTTGAGTCTACATGGATTGTATGAGATGTATTCCGGATCGAGTTGTATGATGTATCTTCAACATGATTGGAATGAAAGTGACCATGTCACATTTTTGGCCTTCACCTCTTTTGTGTAAATTGACTGGGAAACGCCATTAAAGTTAAATGAACTTCGAACAAAGAACAGAAAAGAGAAAAAAAAAAGAAGAATAAAAGAAAACTTTCCTAAAAAAAAATCTTAAAAATGACGAACACTAAATTCACATGAACATTAAATAAACGATAAAGTAAAATTTGAATCATTAAAAGATAAACAAAATCAACATAAGTGTTAAATCAAATCTCAAATCAAATTCTCAATCAAATTTCAAGTCCAATCTCGATCAAATTTCAAATTTGATCTTCCAAATTTCAAATCAAATCTTAAATCAAATTTCAATCGAGTTCAAACTCATCCTTCCAAATCTCAAATTCAATCTTTCCAGATTTCAAATCTAAATCAAATCTCAAATTCAATCTTTCCAGATTTCAAATCTCAATCAAATTTCGAATTCGATCTTCCGGATCTCAAATCAAATCTCAATCAAATTCAAACTTTTGGGTCGAGGATTTTACATCCAAGATCGCATTGCTTTAGGATTCTTTCCCTATCGCAATGAAGTACATCAAATTCAAACTTTTGGGTCGAGGATTTTACATCCAAGACCGCATTGCTTTAGGATTCTTTCCTATCGCAATGAAATACATCAAATTCAAACTTTTGGGTCGAGGATTTTACATCCAAGATCGCATTGTTTTACGATTCTTTCCCTATCGCAATGAAGTACATCAAATTCAAACTTTTGGGTCGAGGATTTTACATCCAAGACTGCATTGCTTTCGGATTCTTTCCCTATCGCAATGAAATACATCAAATTCAAACTTTTGGGTCGAGGATTTTACATCCAAGACTGCATTGCTTTAGGATCCTTTCCCTATCACAATGAAGTAAATCAAAAATTCAAACTTTTGGGTCGAGGATTTTACATCCAAGACTGCATTGCTTTAGGATCATTTCCTATCGCAATGAAGTACATCAAATTCAAACTTTTGGGTCGAGGATTTTACATCCAAGACTGCATTGCTTTAGGATCCTTTCCTTATCGCAATGAAGTACATCAAATTCAAACTTTTGGGTCGAGGATTTTACATCCAAGACTGCATTGCTTTAGGATCATTTCCCTATCGCAATGAAGTACATCAAATTCAAACTTTTGGGTCGAGGATTTTACATCCAAGACTGCATTGCTTTAGGATTCTTTCCCTATCGCAATGAAATACATCAAATCAGATTCACAGGGTTAAGGATTTTACATCCGAGACTCGCACTCGCTTTAGGATTCTTTCCTACGACGAATGAAATACATCAAAATCAAACTCTTAGGGTTAAGGATTTTACATCCAATACCGCATTACTCTGAGATCTTTCCTCATTGTAATGATCCAATCCAATCGATTTGATCTTCTTTTGGGGTTGAAGATGTTACATCTAAAACCTCAAAATTCCATTTTTCATTTCAAATCAAATCCCTTCAAATTAATTTTGACAAACTTCAATCTAAATTGAAACTCCAAATTGAAATCTAAACTCACACATCGAAACTTAAACTGAAACAAAATGAAATCTAAATTGAAATTCCCCCAGATCATGTGATTTGGGATTCACCTCCTTTTTCCTTTCCCCACCGAGAGTTCGAGAATCTCCGGTTTCGTAGATATGCTTGACACTCCCCGGCGAAAACTCTTCTACTTCGTCCTAAGTTTGTCACTTGGACATCCGTGTTGGTTTTGTTGATCGCTCGGTCAACACCATACGCGCGGTGTGCTCCGTCGGCTCACCACACCTATCGAAGTCCATTTGTTGACCTCATTTTTGATGAGGTCTTCTCTTCTCCTTTTTAGTACTTAGGATCTAGCCTTAGGATTTTCCTTTGACTATCTTAGAGGACTAGAATTGGGATCCACCTTTTATAAATTCAAACTACTTCTTAACTCCTCGCAAACTCCACAAACTTGATCGTAGACCCCTAATCACCTAGAGGGTCGAAATCAAATGTGGAAGTTTAAAGGATGAGTTCCTATAGGACTCTTTGGCCTTAGGACTGCCTCAGGTGGCCTGGTGCAGTGAAGGGGCTGACTTACACACACACTACACCTATACACTACACTTTCACACACCTATACCTAACTTGGCCTCCCGACTCATGTAGGTGATTCACATGGATGGTCCTTAACCCCTAAGCCCTTGGCTAAGAGGGTTAGGAACAACATAGTGGATGCCTCAAATGAGTCCCTTCATGGCTCATGTGGGCTTGATGTGGCTTCATGGCTCAACCAAAATGATTTCATTCCACTTAAATTTACCCAATCTTCAATTTTCCAAATTTTCAATTTTTGACCCCCGGGACCCTACACCCGCTTAGCCTACCCAAAACCCTTGAAATCCTCAAAAATTTCCAAATAACCCAAGATTCCTCAAAATCAATCCCAAACATTTCCACATCACTCAAATTGATCATATATACCCAAAAATATCAAAAATTCCAAGAAAACCTCCCAATACCCTCCAAATACCCAAAATACCCCTCTTGACCCAAAAATTCAAAAAATTCAGAAAATTCCCAGAAAATTCCAAAAAATCCCAAATATTCAACTACACCATGGGCCGATTTTGTCAATTTACCCTACTTTTGTCAAAACCCCCAATTTAACCCATTTTAACCCAAAGTGAACCCAATGTCAAACCAAGCCTACCCAATTGACCCAAATTCTGGTCCAACTCAATTCTAAACTTCAATTCAACATTCCCAACACCAATCTAGACCAAATCCAAGTCCAATTTGATTGACATTTGGATCCAATTTCACTTTTGGCCTTAAAGCCCAATTTGGACCCATGACCCAAACCTAACCCAAACTCACCCAATTCAACTCCAATTAACCCCAAATCTTTTCTAAATCTTCCTTAGCATCCCCACAAGCATAACACTAACATGATTTGCCCAAAATTTGGACCCAAACCCCACTCAAATTCAACCCAAAGCTAAAAAGCCCATTTTGGACCCATAACCCAAACCTAACCCAAATGGGCCCAAACCCCAAAATCAAAGCCCAACCAAAGTCAAAACCTCTTTGAAACACTCCCATAGACATTTCTCAATATTAATTTTACATCAATTTCAACCCTAGCCCAACATTGGCCCAACTTGGCCCACTTGGACCTATATTGGCCCATTCACCAAAAGAGCCCAAATTCAACCCAATTCAAACCCAAATCACTCCCAATTTGCTTCAAGTCACTCATGATACATCCATGAGCTAAACCCAACAATTATTTGGCCCAACCTCTTTACAAAATTTCATCCCAAAATCCATTTTAAAATTCAAAAGCCCACTTTCCTAAACCATTTTAAAAGCTCATCCTTCACCACATCCAAAGGCCCAAAATTGGTCCCAAAGCCCACATGATATTTCTCTACATCATCCATTCAATTAAAATCATCCCTAAGTCCTAAATTCATCATCAAATCATTCCAAATCAAGTCTCATACAAATTTCCATCAAATTACCAAAAATTCCTAAAATCCATTTTTATGAAATTGACCCAACCTTTTCCCAAGCCAAATGGAGCCATGAAGCCATGCACAAGCCATATGCAAGCCATGGCAGCCCCTTTACACATCACCATGTCATTTTTGGCAAAAGGAGGGAGTCCTTTAATGATTCCCTTAAGGGTGATTTAGCCACTTCCATGACTCCACTAAACCATGCTTAAACTTAATTGTACTTGGATGGTGACCCTTCCCCACTAATTAAGCCGACCTAAACCACTTTATCTTCAGACCCAAACTAGCCATGGGAAGGTGCACCTAGCCTAATCCATGCATTTGACCAATTTGAGCCAAAATATACCCTTACCCCATTCTTCTTTGATTCAAACACTTTACACATGTCCAAGCCCAATTGCCTTCACCAACTTCAAGCCCTGGATCTCCTGACCCTGAGAGTGACCAATGCTCGGCCGGCCAGCCACCAGTCGCCGGAAAACACCATGGCCGAGAGCTCACATGTGAGCCCAACTTGGAATTCTCACCTGCTCGACTGCCCCATCCCCAGGTGGCCATCGGAGCTGTTCTTCTCTTGCCAAGAGCAGCCGATCCCAAGCCCTAACTCTCCCGGGAGGCCCTCCACCCTCTCCTATTTAAACACCACCCCTCTCGGCCATGAGAGGTGCTCGAAATAAAACCTTAAGGAAACTCGCCAAAATTGTTCCGGACTCCTCCCCATACACGAGCACTTGATCCCCACCGAGATCCCCCTGCCATTTCTTCTCTGCGAGCTCAATTTCGTAGTTGAAATCTAGGCCCAAAACCAGGACACTTCTCCACGGTGAGCCAATCCCCAAATTGATTGGTTCTACACCTTCACCGGACCAAGGAAAGGTGTCCACCAGCAGAAAGCCCTATCTCCGGGCCACCCAGTTGCTCCAGCCTCCAAGCTTTGTGATCGACTGTGGTCGAAATCCCACCTAGACAATTCACCAGACCAGGAGACTTCATCTGGAGCTTGTTGGGATCCAATCGAAGGTGCAACAACCCTCAGATCGAAGCCACACTTCTCTGAGCAAAGGTATGAGCTAATTCTTCATCCCGAGCTTCTGGAGATTCTCCATTTCAAATGCTTTAATTTCAATGCATGATCACCGTATAGATGTGTTCGTCTCTTCAAGACGAATCCATGAAGCATAAGAACATGAAAATCCATTGAGTATCGAGTGAGATATTAGGGATTTAGTGTGGACGGCTCTCGGTGAGGACACTTGGGGACGATGAACGGATGCCGTCCATTCGATACACACGCGGACGGACGGCCAGGATCGCGTCGGATCAGGAGACGGAACGAGAACCGCGGGGCCCGGGCTGCTGACTTAGATGGAGGCGTCGAATGGGAGCGCGACGCGTGTGCGTTCGGAGCTGCTGAGGTTGACGCGGCGCCGCATGGATAAATAGAAAATTAGCGTTTTTTCTGATTTATTTAATTCCCTAAACTTCAAAAATTCATAACTTTGTGTAGAAAAATCAGAAAAATAAAATAAAAATACCCTCTTGCTCAGTGAACAGAGGAGAATAATGTGGAAAAGAAATTATTTAATTTTATCAAGTATTTTATTTTTAATAATTTATTTACTTTCTGCATATTTTTAATTCTCCATGCATGTATACAATTCACCATGGCATGAGACCATAGGACTTTTGAAGCCTCTGAATTTGGGAACATTCCCTGAATTTTCCAAAGTTAGAAGCCATCCCTATGAAAAGTTATTGATTTTTCAAATTCATGTTACTATTTTGAGTATTTTAATTCCAATAAATAGCATGTTGTGAAATAAATTCTAGGAAAATTTGGTGATTTTTCTTATGACCAGAGGACCCTAGGAAAAATAGGTTTTGAGTTAGTTCATTTAAAACAACCCTAATCGGCTTAAACACCCAAAATGGATCTCTAATTAATTAGAGCTAACCATACATCAAATTGACTTGAAATCAATTCTCCACTGACCTTTAGGATTAGAGGAACCCACCATAAAAATTTGAGGTCAATTGGACTTGGTTAGCCCTACTAATTGGGTTGATTAAGCCATTTAGTCATTTTAAACTTTAAAAATTCATAACTTTCAAAATACTTTTTAAAAATTCACCAAATTGGTTTTGGAACCTCTCTGATATCGGGAAATTTAAGAAAATTAAAATTTCAATTTTCTAAAAAAGTTGATTTTTAATATTATTTTAATATTTTAATAATTAAAAAATAATAAAAATCACAAAAATAATAAAATTCACCAAAATGTCACATTTTGAATTTTAATCACTTAGGAACAAACCCCATATTTTTCTTAGGTCTATTTAGTGAGATATTAAATTTTAAAGCCCTAGGGTAATTTTAAAATAAAAAAAATGTATTTTCTAGCATTTTCACTAAAATAATTATAATAAATCATAGAAAAATAAGAAAATTGTAAAAATTGATTCTCTGATTTCCTTGATATCAGAGAGATTTTTGAAAAATATAAAATTCATTTTTCAACCTTTATTTTATTTTTAAATTAATTAACACTCCAAAACTTAAAATAATTATAATAAAAATAAAATAATTCAAAAAATCACCAAAATTGGTCCAAGTGGTCCTCTAGTCATTAGGAATGCCCCCTAATTTTCTTAAGGATAGAAACTTTCCCTTGGTCATGTTATTAAATTTTCCTTGGAAATCTCTATTTTCTACCAAAAATAATTATATAAATAAATTAAATACAGAAAAATCACATTTTCTCCTCTCATGTCTTTATTGACATATGAGTGAAGTCACATAAAAATTTCAAGTTCATTTAAGCTCAATTTAGTGAGTTATGAAATTATTAAGCTTAAAGGGCAAAGTGGTAATTAAAATTTTTAATCCTTAATTAAAACTTTAGGTTTAATAAAAAATTAACAAGTAAAATATTTGATCCTAATCTGATTTGGATGATTGAAATTTAAATAATTAAAGGGTAGAAACCCATTAAACAATTTAAAATAATTGAAATAAACCTTAATTAAATAATTGATTAAATTTGGGAAGAATAATAAAATTGGAATTATTAAAATAGGGATATTGTTAGGAAGAGATTTATTCTTTAATTTAAAAATCCCTAAATTAATTATCTCATTAATATTCAATTCTTAATTAAAATGATAACTCAAATTCAAAATATTAAAAGACTTAATCATTAAACTAAAGTTAAATTATTAAACTCTTTTAAAATTTCAATTAAAGTTAAAAATAAAATTAAATTAAAAATTAAATTAAATTAAATTAAATCAAATTAAATTAAATTAAAGATTAATTAAATTAGATTAAATTAAATTAAATTAAATAAACAAATTAAATTAAATTAGATGAATAAATTAAATTAAATTAAAATAAATAAATAAATTAAATTAAATTAAATTAGACTAAATTAAATTAAAACAAATTAAATTAAATTAAATTAAATTAAATTAAAACATATTAAATTAAATTAAATTAAATTAAATTAAATTAAATTAAATCAAATTAAATTAAAATTAAATCAAAGGAAATTAAATCAAATTAAACTAAATTAATTTAACATCAAATCAAACTAAATTGAATTAAATTAAATTAAATTAAAATTAAAATTAAATTAAATTAAATTAAAGTTAAATTAAATTGAATTAAATAACATCACCTAAAACAGAAAGAAATTAAATATAAAGCAACTTGAACACTATTCCAAATTTAAACCCATTAATTGAAATTAAACTAAATCACAAATCATTTGAATACCAATTTACCCTCGAAAGCTTTAGTTATCATAACTCCTAAACAGGATATTAAATGAAATGTTACTTCACTTATAGGACATTCAAATATCCTAGTTCACTGAGTAAGATAATAACAAAACTTAACTAAACCTCTGACGATTAATTCATTTGTGTAATTGAATTCATTTGGACTTAAAACAATCCTAGAAATATTGAAAAGATGTTTAAGATTCTTCTTAAGCACTTCCTCAATATGATAGGACATTTATAAGAACAATTAAATTTAATTGTTCTTTGATGAAGAAAATCATCCTCAAACCAAAACACGAGAACTCCAGACGTCATAGAAATGACTAGCTATAGGATTAGGAATTTGGTAGAAAACCATAACCCTTCCCTTAGCTTTACTAGAACCGGCTTAAATATTCTAATTGTGTTTTAAGTGCAGCTTGGGATGACGGGAAGACCCTCCGAGTACGCTTTTATTTTATTGCAATTTACTTTCTTGCAATTTACATTATTGTAATTTCATTAATCGCATCGCACTTACTTTTCTTGCATGATAAACAACTCGTTGCATGAAAACCCACACCTTTAGGATAGTCCCTAAATCGAAACCAAAACTAAGTTAAAAGTCATTGCAAGATAAAATTCACCGCCACAACATTTCAAAATATAAAACAACTCAAAATTTAATCACAAACAGAACACAAAACTACAATTACAATTAAATTAAAATGTCATGTTGGATGATCGGGAATACCTCGGATGATGTAACCTACGTGTTGCTAACGGGATTTCCCACGGTCTAAATGAAAGTGTGGAACTCATTCAATTGAGTTTAGCAAATTCATTTGGACTAAGTGAATCCGATAAAATAATGATGCCGGAAGGATGGAACCGTGGGATCTTAACCGGTGTCGTTATAATCAACTTTAAGACTTGTTTTAATTAAAATATTGAAAACACTTGGAAATTAAGATTTTCTCTAAACCAAAACACTTTTCTCATCCCCTGATTTATGACTTCTAAAATTGAACCTCCGCAACAACAAGGAGCTCGGAGCATGGTGGGCAGCACGGCCATCGTCATCAGCAAAACCTGAGTCTACTTCAGCAAAACTTTCCTAGAATTAAATAACAAAGCCATAGGACTTCGAGGTAGTTTGCCTAGTGCAACATAAACCCTCAACTCTTCGTTAGGCATTTGCATTGCAAATTAAGCCCTAACTGGTCTTAGGATTACGAGGTAGTCGTCCGATACGACATAAACCCTCACATCTTCGAGTGCTATTTGTGTGATTTTATCATACAAATATAAGCCCTAATTAATTAAAATTGGCAAGATCAAAACATTAAATAAATATTAGGGCTTTCCTAAACTCAAGCCAAACAATAGGATAGTCGGGAAATTACTGAAGTTCGCTTCGAATCTGTGATTTCTCCTACTTTTCTTCCTTTGGATTCCCAAAACAAAAATGTTCCAAATTTGATCCATTCCCTATTGAAATTCCAAAATTCTATCCTTTGAAAACTTAAACTTTGAAATTCTTGAGAGCAGAATTATTGATTATTATCGAGAGTTTTCTTAGGTGATTCCCGTCACTTAAGATGTAATTAACTATAGGGGCTTGCCCTTATAGGAATTTTAAAGAACCTGAGTAATATAAACCTCGTTTAATGCTTTCATATTAAGCGGGGAATTTGTCGGCTTATAAAATTGGTTCGCGAACCAAACGGATGTCACAAATCTTCTAGTTTATTTAATCGAGCCCCACCGTCAGCAAAGTGTGTCTATCCTTAGGGATAGCTACACGGTTTATGGTGCGGTGCTCGTTTATATAAACTATTTGGGATGTGAGATTGGTTTAATCTCATATCTTAAAACCTTCAAATTTAAAATTATTTTCAAAATCAAATACTACTTTTCAAAATTATTTATTTAAATTAAATTAAAAATTCGCCGACAACTTCTGTTAGGCGAACCCTTTTTCAAAAATACAACACCCGACCTAAAAATATGCTGACAGCTACATAAACTGTATGGATGTGTTCATCTCTTCAAGACGAATCCATAGAGCACAAGAACACGAAAATCCGTTGAGAAATGAGTGAGTTCTTAGGGTTTTAGTGTGGACGGTTCTCGGGCTAGGAGGCTTGGGGACGATGAACGGATGCCTTTCATTCAATACACGCGCGGACGGACGGCTCAGATGGTGTCGGACCAGGAGATGATACGTGAACCGCGGGCCTCGTGGTGCCGAGTCGGATGGCGGCGTCGAACCAGAAAGCGCCGCGTGGCTGTTCGGGGATGCTAAGGTTGACGCGGCGCTGATTCGGATAAATAGAAAAATAGGGATTTTCTTATTTATTAAATACCCAGAACTTTGAAAATTCATAACTTTGTGTAGAAAAATCAGAAAAATAAATAAAAATACCCTCTTGCTCAGTGAACAGAGGAGAATAATGTGGAAAAGAAATCATTTAATTTCATTGAGTATTTGATTTTTAATAATTTATTTACTTTCTGCACTATTTCAATTCTCCATGCATGTATACAATTCAACATGGCATGAGACTATAGGGCTTTTAAAGCCTGTGAATTTGAGAACATTCCCTGAATTTTCCAAAGTCAGAGACCTCCCCAATGAAGAGTTATTGATTTTTCAATTCTAGGTCACTATTCTGAATATTTTAATTCCAATAATTAGCATGTTGTGAAATAAATTCTAGGAAACTTTGAGGATGTTTCTTATGACCAGAGGACTCTAGGAAAAATAGGTTTTGAATTAATCCACTTAGAATAACCCTAATTGGCTTAAACACCCAAAATAGGTCCTTAATTAATTAGAGCTAATCATACATCAAATTGACTAGAAATCAATTTTTCACTGACCTTTAGGATCAGAGGAACTCACCATAAAAATTTGAAGTCAATTGGACTTGGTTAGCCCTACCAAATGGGTTGATTAAGCCAATTAGCCAACTTAAACTTTAAAAATTCATAACTTTCAAAATATTTTTCAAAAATTCACCAAATTGGTTTTGGAGCCTCTCTGATATCAGGGGAATTTAAGAAAATTAAAATTGTAATTTTCTAAAAAAGTTGATTTTTTGCATTATTTTAATATTTTTAATAATTAAAAAATAATAAAAATCACAAAAATAATAAAATTCACAAAAATGTCATATTTTGAATTTTAATCACTTAGGAACAAACCCCATATTTTTCTTAGGTCTCTATGATGAGATATTAAATTTTAAAGCCCTAGGGTAATTTTAAAATTAAAAAAATGTATTTTCTAGCATTTCCACTAAAATAATTCTAATAAATCAAAGAAAAATCAAAAAATTACAAAATTGGTTCTCTGGTTTCCTTGATATCAGAGAGATTTTTGAAAAATATAAAATTCATTTTTCAATCTTTATTTTATTTTTAAATTAATTAATACTCCAAAACTTAAAATAATTATAATAAAAATAATATAATTCAAAAAAATCACCAAAATTGGTCCAAGTGGTCCTCTAGTCATTAGGAATGTCCCATAATTTTCTTAAGGATGGAAGCTTTCCCTTGGTCATGTTGTTGAATTTTCCTTGGAAATCCTTATTTTCCACAAAAAATAATTTTATAAATAAATTAAATACAGAAAAATCACATTTTCTCCTCTAATGTCTTGATTGACATATGAGTGAAATTACATAAAAATTTCAAATTCATTTAAGCTCAATTTAGTGAGTTATGAAATTAGTAAGTTTAAAGGGCAAAATAAGTAATTAAAATTTTAACTTATAATTAAAAATTTTTAGGTTTCATTAAAAGGGTGGGTAAAATATTTGATATTAAGTTGATTTTGGATGTTTGAAACTTAGGTATTTAAAGGGTAGAAACCTACCAAATAATTTGAAAGTAATCAAAATAAACCTTAATTAAATAATTAATTAAATTTGGAAGAATAATGAAAAAATTGAAATTATTAAAATAGGGATATTATTAGGAAGAAATTTATTCTTTAATCTAAGAATCCCTAAATTAATCACCTCAATAATATTCAATTCCTAATTAAAATGATAATCCAAATTCAAAATTTTAAATGCTAAAAGACTTAATCATTAAATTAAATTAAAGTAAATCCTTATAAAATTTCAATTAAAATAATACTTTAACTATTAAAATTAAATCATTTTTTAAATAATAAAAAAAATATTAAATTAAAATTAAAAAATTAAATTAAATTAAATTAAAATTTAAATTAAATTAAAATTAAAAATAAAATTAAATTAAAATTTAAATTAAATTGAAATTTAAGCTAAATTAACTTAAATTAAATTTAAATTTAAATTAAATTAAATTAAATTAAATTAAATTAAATCATATTAAATTAAATTAAATTAAATTAAATTAAAACATATTAAGTTAAATTAAATTAAATAAAAATAATAATAAAATCAAGTTAAAATTAAATTAAAATTAAATTAAATAAATAAATTAGAATTAGAATTAAAACTAAACCAAATTAAATTAAATTAAAATTAAATTAAATTAAATTGAATTAAATATAAGATTACTTAAGACATAAAGAATTAAAAAAAATATATAAATCTAAAACAACTTGAACACTATTCCAAACTTAAACCCATTAATTGAAATTAAATTAAATCACAAATCATTTGAACGTTAATTTGCCCTCAAAAGCTCATGATGTCATAACTCTTAAACGGAGTGTTAAGTGAAGTGTTATTTCACTCATAGGATATTCAAATGTCCTAGTTCATCTGGGCAAGATAACAAAACTTGAACTTCGGATAATTGATTCATTATATAATGAAATTCTCTTGGACTTAAAACAATCCTAAAAGTATCGAAAAGATGTTTAAGATTCGTCTTAAGAACTTCCTCGGTACGATAGGATGTTTATAAGAACAACCGAACTTAATTGTTCTTTGATGAAGAAAGTCGTCCTCAAACCAAAACACAAGAACCCAGACGTCATAGGAGATGACTAGCTATAGGATTAGGAACTTGGTAGAAAACCATAACCCTTCCCTTAGCTTTACCTAGGAACTTGCTTTAAATGCTTAAATATTCTAAATTGTGTTTAAGTGCAGTTTGGGATGACGGGAAGACCCTCCAGGTACGCTTTTATTTTATTGTAATTTACTTTCTTGCAATTTACTTTATTGCAAATGCACTTTACTTTTCTTGCATGATAAACAAATGTTGCATGAAAACCAACACCTTTAGGATAGTCCCTAAAACTGAAACCAAAACTAAGTTAAAAGTCATTACAAGATAAAATTCACCGCCACAACATTTCAAAATATAAAACAACTCAAAATTTAATCACAAACGTAATACAAAACTACAATTACAACTAAATTAAAACGTCTTATTGGATGATCGTGAATACCTCGGATGATGTAACCTACGTGTTGCTAACGGGATTTCCTACGGTCTAAATGAAAGTGTGGAACTCATTTAGTTGAGTTTAGCAAATTCATCTGGACTAAGTGAATCCGATAAAAATAACGATGCCGGAAGGATGGAACCGTGGGATCTTAACCGGTGTTGTTATAATCAACTTTCAGATTTGTTTTAATTAAAATATTAAAAACACCTGGATTTTAAGATTTTCTCTAAACCAAAACACTTCTCTCATCTCTTGATTTATGACTTCTAAAAAACTGAACCTCTGCAACAACAAGGAGCTCGGAGCATGGTGGGCAGCACGACCATCGTCATCAGCAAAACCTGAGTCTACTTCAGCAAAACTTTCTTAGAATTAAATAACTAAGCTATAGGACTTCGAGGTAGTTTGCCTAGTGCAACATAAATCCTCAACCTTTTGTTAGGCATTTGCATAATCATGTTATGTAAATTAAGCCCTAACCGGTCTTAAGATTCAAAGGTAGTCGTTCGGTACGACATAAACCATCACATCTTCGAGGCTATTTGTATGATTATGTCATACGAATATAAGTCCTAATTAATTAAAATTGGCAGGATGGAAACATTAAGTAAATTTCCAAATTGAAGCCAAATAATAGGATAGTCGGGAAATTACCGAAGTCCGCTTCGAATCTGTAATTTCTCCTACCTTTCTTCCTTTCGGATTCCCAAAACAAAATGTTCCAAACTCGATCCATTCCCTATTGAAATTCAAAAAAATTCAATCCTTTGAAAACCTTAAACTTTGAAATTCTTGAGAGCAAAACTACTAATCATTATCGAGAGTTTTCTTAAATGATTCCCGTCATTTAAGATGTAATTAACTATAGGGGCTTGCCCTTATAGGGAACTTTAAGAACCCAAATAATATAAACCCTGCTTAATTTCTTTGTATTAAGCAGGGGAACTTGTCGGCTTATAAAATTAGTTCGCAGACCAAATGGATGTCACAAATCTTTTAGTTTATTTAATCGAGCCCTATCATCAAGCAGTGTGTCTATTCTTCGGGGTAGATACACGGTTTGTGATGTGGTGGTCGTTTATATAAACTATTTGGGATGTGAGATCGGTTTGATTTCATATCTTAAAATTTTCAAATTTAAAATTATTTTCAAAATCAAATTCTACTTTCTAAATTATATATATATATATTTAAATTAAATTTAAAATTTAAATTTCGCCGACAATTTCTGTAGGCGACCTCCTTTTCAAAAATACAACACAACCTAAAAATATGCCGACAATGGGTAATCAAATTTAAGCTCAAAATGTTGCAATGGAGAACATTGAGAATCAATTTGGACATATTTTTACTGCGCTTAATAATAATCCTTCTTGAAATCTTCCTAGCAATGTTGAGATCAACCCAAAAGATCAAAACAAGGAGCAAATTAAGGCTATTTAATTAAGGAGTGGAAAAGAACGTGAAATAAGAGTACAAAAAGAAGTTGAAGTTGAAAGTGAGGAAGTGAAAATTGAAAAAAATTCTAATAAGATATATCCAGACTTAGAATATTCGATTGAACCAATGAAGATTACTATTAAAAAACCGCCTCTTCCGTTTCCTTAAAGACTAAAAAATAGAATAGGGATAATAGATTTGCAAAGTTTTTGGAAATCGTTAAGAAATTAACGATTAATATTCTCTTTATTGAAGCATTAGAGCAGATGCCTGATTATGCAAAGTTTATGAAGGATATTCTTAAAAAGAAAAGAAATTTCAAAGATCACAAGACTGTTGCACTTAGCGGTGAGTGTAGTGCAATTATTCGGAAGAAGTTGCTTGCATAATTAAAAACCCTGGTAGTTTCACTATTCTGTATGTTATAGGTGAGAAATTTTTTAGAAAACCTTTATGTGATCTGGGAACTAGTATTAATCTTATGCCTTTATCAACTTTCAAAAGATTGGGAATAGGAAAAATTTCACCTACATCTATGACTCTTCAATTAGCTGATCATTCTATCGCTTATCTTAAAGGAGTTGTGGAAGATGAATTAGTGAAGGTGGATAAATTTATCTTTCCTGTGGACTTTATTGTATTAGATATGGAGGAAGAAAAGGAAATTCCAATTATTTTGGGAAGACCATTCCTTGCTACTAGGAGAGCTATGATCGATGTTCAAAAAGAAGAATTAACTATGAGAGTTAATAATCAAGAGGTAACTTTCAATATTCAGAAATCTATGAAATACCCTTCAGCTAAAAAGATGATGAGTGCTTTCGAATGGAAATCTATGATTATTTGAGAGAAGATCATTTTAAAGAAGTGTTTGAAGAGAATTTGGAATGTGAGGATGAAAGTGAAAGTGAAGATGATTTGGATGATATGAAGAACAAAAAGTTATAATTTGTTCAGGAAAGATTTGAAAGATTGGATACTATGGAAAATGAAGATAAAATTTTAATTTCATATATCATAAAACCCCCTAAACTTGAGATGAAAATTCCCCCTAATCATTTGAAGTATGTGTTTTTAGGAGAATCATCTACCTTACCAATCATTGTATCTTCAGATTTAAATGAATATCAAGAATAAAAATTATTGGATACCTTGAAAAGATACAAAAAAGATTTTTGTTGGTCCTTAGCAAATATTAAAGAAATTAGTCATTCGATCTGTATGCACAGAATTTTTTTGAATGAACAACACAAATCTAGAGTAGATCCGCAAAGGAGACTGAACCCAATGATGAAAGAAGTGGTTAAAAAAGAGATTTTAAAGTGGTTAGATGCTAGAATTATATATCCTATTTCTGATAGTGTTGGGGTACGCCCAATTCATTATGTTCCTAAGAAAGGAGGAGTGACTATTGATGTAAATGAACAAAATGAAATCATACCGAGAAGATAAGTCACTGGTTGGCAAATATGTATTGATTACAGAAAATTAAATGCCGCCACCAGAAAATATCACTTCCCTTTACCTTTTTAAGACCAAATGTTAGACAGACTTGTTGGACACAAGTATTATTTCTTTTTGGATGGATGTACCGGTTATCACCAAATACCTATTGCTTCTGAGGATCAAGAGAAGACTACATTTACGAGCCCTTTTAGAACTTTTGCTTTTAGAAGAATGCCCTTTGGATTATGTAATGCGCCTGCAAAATTTCAAAGATGTATGATGTCCATATTTAGCTAATTAATATATGATGGAATAGAAGTGTTTATGGATGATTTCTCAGTATTTGAAGATTCATTTGATGCATGCCTATGCAACTAAGAAAAAGTTTTAGAGGTATGTGAAAGAACAAATTTAGTCCTAAACTGGGAAAAGTGTCAATTTATGGTTGCATGAGGAATTATGCTTGGGCATAAAATATCTAAATATGGCATGGAAGTAGATCCTGCGAAGATTCAAATTATAGAAAATTTACCACCTCTAACAACTGTGAGAGAGGTAAGAAGCTTTTTTAGGATATGTAGGATTCTACATGCGATATATTAATGACTTTTTAAATATAACTAAGCCTTTATGCCAGCTTTTGGAAAAAGATAAGTAGTTTGATTTTATTGATGAATGCTTAAAAGCTTTTGATTTATTAAAGGAAAAATTAATCGCTGCTCCTATAATAATTTCACCTGACTGGGAGAAACCATTTGAATTAATGTGCAATGCGAGCGATTATACTATTGGAGTGGTTTCAGGGCAAAGGCACGAGAAAATATTTAAATTTATATACTACGCTAGTAAAACTCTTACTGATGCTCAAATTAATTGCACTACTATATAAAGAGAGTTATTAGCTATCGTTTATGCCTTCGAAAAATTTAGAACTTACTTAATTGGAGCCAAATGTATAGTGCATACTGATCATTCTTCTATTAAATATTTAATGCAAAAAAAGGATGCCAAACCAAGATTGATTCGATGGATACTTTTAATGCAAGAATTTGATTTTGAGATCGTTAATAGAAAAAGGGTCGATAGTCAAATAGCTCATCATTTATCTAGACTTGAACAACCTAAATTGGCTGAATTTAAAAAGGAAATAATAGAAACTTTCCCTGATAAGCAGCTATATAATATTACAGAAGGAAATATACCGTGGTATGCTGATATTGTAAACTGCATTGTTAGTAATATTTTACCACTAGAATTAACAATGCAACAGTGGAAGAAATTTAAACATGATGTTAAATTTTTTTTTTGGAGGATCATTATCTGTATAAGAAATGTAAAGATCTTATTATTAAGAGATGTGTGCCTTATGAAGAAACTGGATGAATTATTCGAGAATGGAATGATTCTGAACTTCGAGGACATTTCAGAATTGATAGAACAACACATAAGATTTTACAATCTAGATTTTATTGGCCTAATATTTTTAGAGATGTTTATAGATTTATCAAAATCTGTGATCGATGTCAAAGAATAGGTAATATATCTAGAAGAAATGAAATGTCTCTCAATTTTACTTTGAAAGTTGAAATTTTTTATGCTTGGGGATTAGATTTTATGGGACCATTTATACCTTCATTTGGGAATTTATATATATTAATTGTTGTTGATTATGTATCAACTCAGATTGACACGATAGCTTTACCTAAGTGTGATGCTAGAACTGTTTCGAGGTTTTTAATAAAAATATTTTCACAAGATATGGAATGCCTAGAGTAATCATCACTGATGGAGGATCCCATTTTAAGAATAATCTGATTCAAAGATTGGTAGAAAAATATAATATTATGAATAGAATCTCTACAGCTTATCATCCCCAAACTAATGGCTTAGCTAAGGTATCTAATCATGAAATTAAACAAATTTTAGAAAAAGTCATAAATCCTGAGAAATTAGATTGGTATGCCAGATTAGGCACCTCTTTATAAGCATACAGAACTGCTTATAAAACTCCTATAGGAATGTCCCCTTATAGATTAATCTTTGGAAATACTTGTCACTTGCTAGTTGAATTAAAATATAAAGCATATTGGGCGATAAAGAAGTTGAAGTTTAATTTGAAAGATGCTGGTGAGAAAAGACTGTTGCAATTGAATGAGTTGGAAGAAATCAGAAATGAATGGTATGATAATGATAGAATATACAATGAAAGGAGAAAAATATGGCATGATCTGAAGATTGTTAAAAAGGAATTTGAACCAGGATAAAAAGTTTTACTATACAATACAAGATTGAAATTATTTCCTGGGAAACTAAAATCTAAATGGACAGGACCTTTCACTGTCGTAAAAATCTATCAATTTAGAGTTTTGATTATCGAAGACCCTAAATCTAGAAGAATATTCAAAGTTAATGGAAAAAGATTAAAACCATATTTTGAAGGCAATAGACCTAATTTTAAAGAGGTTTTAATGTTGGATCAACCTGAATAACTTGAAGTTATGTCGGGCTGACGACGTTAAACCAAGCGCTTTGTGAGAGGCAACCCACAGTTATTGAGTGTTTGCTTGTTTGTTATGTTGTTCGTGTTTGTTTGTTACTTAATTAAGTCCTACCCTTCCTTAAATATCATAAAAAACATTAAAGAAATGAATCAAATCGAAGTTTGGAAAAAATTTGGATAAAGTGAAGTTTAGCAAAAATTGAACTAGCGCCGGACAGTGCTGCTATCAATGTCGGACCGCACTGCTGTTCAAAAAATAGTTTTTCATCCTTAAAAATGTATTTTGGCAGTTCTAAGTGGTAATTCTTCCATTTGAACACCCAAAAACACCCCCTAGACACAAAAACTACCAAAGAAACGAAAAGGAAGATCCTAAAT
>JAKZJZ010000657.1:0-41759 GCA_022702705.1 Papilionanthe hookeriana x Papilionanthe teres
GACCCACCATTTTTTTTATTATGATATTTTTAATTTAATTGCGACGACGCCAAAAAACTTGACCACTGTTATTTATATGTATAGAATTGTAATTGTTTATGTTGTGGATGCTGCTGCAAGTATACGTATCGTATCGAGTAATACGGGGCTGCAGTGGATCGCGGTTATCGATCCGCGGGGAAGAGAAAATTAAATAACAACTAATTTAAAATAATAATAATAATTTTTAAAATAGTATGCGAAAATTTGGAATTCTAAATTTGAGCAGCAATAAAAATAAACTAAGTATTTTAGTCAGGTAACTTAGCTAAGTAGAAAATTAATACGTATTGAAAGTGCGGAAATTAAACTAATTGCTAAATAAGTCTTCGCTTATTCAGAAAAAGTATCTTTCCCCTTGTTTAGAAATTTAAGTGATTGATGAGATTTAAATAGATAATTTTAAGGTGTTGTGACAAATAGGAGCATTCCTTATTCTTTACCCTTTGGTCAGTGTAAAGAATGTTCGTGATCCTTGTTTGATTGCGGAATGCAACATTTGGTGGGAGGATACGGCTAGCCACTTGAGAGCTCCCGCGTTCCCCTGCTTTGACATCGAGCATCTACACTTCGGCTCTCGAAGCAATGGGAATCGAATTGAATATTTTGGTACGTCGCGCTCAAAATGCTCGGTTCTGCGCCCGGTGATATTATTTCCTGTTATTTGCACCCATACGCTGAGCATGACTTCCGGGCCGAATATCAGGATGTAATTTTCACTTGTAGTTGATAATCGACATATTTTTAGCAGCAAATCGAATGGCCGGTTTGAAAGTAAATTAAGTTTTAAGTAAAAATTATCACAATTTATTAATATATATAAGTATATCTCTATTTTAATTTCAGCGCAGTACGCCATTTCGTAAACGGGGAGAAAAGGCCTTAAACTTCTCGAGTGTGAGAGCCAAATTGAAGACATGGATTTCATTTAAAGTTAAAAAAACAATAAATACGAAATGCTTATCTCGATTTATCCCCTGAACGGACTCCTCGTAGTTCACTTTGACTCTTCCTTCCGGTTACGACGCACGGCTCGCTGTGCACTCGCTGAAACTGCTGCAAAGACTCCGCTAAAGACACACTTTAGCGCACAAGGTAACACACGAGAGGCGAATTTCGGCCTCATATGTAGAGGTGAGTCAAAGATCGAGGTGTGTAAGCATCTCTTCAAAAAGCAGTCCGGGTTCCGATATGTCTGTGCCGGTTGAACTGCGTCGCCGTCGGCGCACGAACTACCTCGGTGTCGGCGGAAGCTACGAAGATCTTGAGCCGCTGCAGCTCGGCTTGTCGGCGGAGCTCGGGCTCATTGTCGACGAGACGGTTATAAATTCTTGAGAATTTTCTTCTTGTAACCTCGCACGGTCGGCGAGCTCGATCTCGCCGTCGGTGACTCGGCACTAAGTTGCATGATTTTGCTCCAAATTCGCTCCTTTTTATGATTTTTGCTTTTATCACACTAAATTATTCATTCTACTGACAAAATAAAGAAAATACCCTTCTTTAAAGTGCGATTTCATCAAAAATAGGTATGAATTTCTTAATAAATTTTCGGCGATCGAAATCTCCAAACTTACTTATTACTTGTCGCTCGAGTAATTTTAATACTACATAAAAATAATGATTTCTATAGTAAAATTTTTAATTCGAATAAACTATGAATTAGATTAATTAATATCATAATAAAGTTAAATAAAAATAATTCATGTAATTTAATTAATTTTATAGAAATAAATTATTTAGTTATCGAGTTTAAGATTTCTAGCTTACTATTCATTTCGGGAATATTTATATTTAAAGAATAACTACTTAAGATATTCATATGATAAGAAATTCAGAAAACACTATTAGGTAAAATTCTAATCCATAAACATAAGTTTGGAAATATCTAAGTTTTTCCCTTTAGGTTAATTCGAATGAAGCGATTTTGATAAGGCATCTCTCGAGCTGCTTCTCTCTCATTTTTCTTTTTCTTTTTCTTTTTCTTTTTCTTTTGAGGATTACTTTGTATCTGGAAACTGTTAATAATTTTGAACTTCATTTTCATCTTCCTAAATTTGAAACTTAGGAATATTTCTTCGCTTATATATACTTCATAGTTTTTACTTTATTGATTTTGAATCTTTTCTTTTCACTTGAATACTTAAGAATTTTAATTTTAGAATATAGTTTTCCTTACTTAAAAATAGTTTACTTATATTCTTATTCCCTTTAACAAATATTTTATTCTATTTAATTAATTAAAGCACTAGAAATAATTCATTTAACCTTTTATAATAATTTAATAAAATAATTCATATTAACTTAAATTGAAAAATTTGTTATAAAAATCATTTATAATAATTTGAAAATAGAAATTGAGAGCAAGTTAATAACTAAATTTGTATTTTACTCTTTCTGAACTTAAATTTTTATATACTATTCTAAATAATGAAAAAGGGAAAGTAAATAAATCATACCTTTGAAGTTTAGGTATTTCTTTTCTTTGAAATTTTGCAGGGCTTTTCCATTTTCATTGAACTGTCTTGTAGTATTCTCAGTATATATAAAACGATTTAAAGAAAATGCGGGAATAAAATCTAAGATTAGTATTAACTATAACAATTAAAATTAACTCTACCTATACATATGAATTACTAACATATTAAAAACATTTTAACTAACAAATTAACAATTTTGCAATTTAAAACAATACGAGAATAAAATAAAAAACATCTTAAAGAAAACTAACATCATGTTAACATAAAAACAAATGTAATTAAGCAATACAAAAAACAAAACTAAACTACTACAACAGATTGACGAAATAATCCAACAAACATCGATGTCTCGAAAACATAAAGTCTTGAATATTACAAATATATAAAAGTCTTTAAAATAACTTAACATCAAACGAAATAAAACAAATAAAGTCCTATTCTTACGACATCGAAAGTCGAAGAGCTATATCATCTCCTCCACGATCATGGCAGGAAAGCGCCGTAGCGTCTTCGTGAATATCGGGGGCACTCGGGAAAGACAGACATCTAAATCGCCGCTCCTGCGGCGTTCGGCCGCATAGTATCGATCTAGTATTCCGAATGTCGCTGGAGATATTCACTTATCATAATCGTGTCTCCTCTCCGAGATTATCGATTCTTTGATCGAAATGATCGAATCTTCTCACCATTGTATCTCCAAGCTGCTCAAAACTTCTTCTATGCGGTGTCGATTCATTCATCGGATCTTGTAGGGTAGGGGTGGTAGGCTCGGGAGGTTCATGGCTAGTAGAGGGTATATCTACTTGGTAGGTAGGTGAAATAACTTCTTACTCCCTGCTCTCCACCCTTCATGAGATTCATACTTCTTAATATTAGCGGCTACGAGTGGTTTCATTGAGTTCTGCCCATTCTTCATTATCTCTAGCCTCGGCTCCGGGAGAGTTGGCGGAGTGTAAAAATTAATCCGGGGTGTCCCAGATCCGGCTCCACTCTCATTTCGAGGGTGGCCGGGATGTTTGATAAATAATTCTCCGATGTTGATGCTATTATTACGAATACGAAATTCAGAGTGTCATCTCGTGTTACCTCAGCTGCATGGTGATAGGTGGGTAACGAGTAGAGCAAATAAAGTAATGCCGGGGCTTTGAGGTTACCATTTAATTTAGAAGAGGAAAATTCTCTCTTCCTACTTGCGCTAATTTTTCCGAACTCCGGTCCCATCGGTGAGAAAGTTAATGACTTCCTCCAGGTGGTCCTTCCATCGTTCCAAAAGTTTCATACTCGCTAAGGGCGAGTCATGAACTTCATAGAACGCGTTTATTCTTGCGGCATTGAATTCTACGAAAAACCCTCGTACCTTTCTTGGTGCATCTTCGTGGCGAGTTAAATTGGCATAAAATTCTTTAACCACTTCCCACGACCCGTGCTCTATATTGGAACGTAACGAAATTCTCCCGACCTCGTTTCTTAATAATCAGCTCTACTTATCCTCAGGATTTTTGAAAACCCGATCTACGCAATGCACTTTCTTCCTTGAATATTTTCAAAATATTTAGTACGTGCTCGTGCATTGATGAATCGGTCTTCGTCGAATTCTACTCGACGTTTTTGTCGTGGAGCCATACGATCGATGTCTGTGAAAATCATGAAAATTTTCACTAAACTTAAAAATAATCCTAAGAAGGCTTCCTACAACATTTATAAGCAATTTAAATTAAATTCCATGGATTTCCACCGAATATTTCTTCCATATTTTGATTTTTCCGAAATTTGCTAATGTGGTGAAAATACATGGTGAAAATCAAAATTTTTGCATAGGGGTGAAGCACTTACCAGAGAGATGAAATCCGATGTTTTTGAGTGATGGAATCACCTCTAAAATCCAAGATCTCTCGAAGCCTGGAGTCGGTTTTTGTGAAAATGAGAGGTTGGGGATGATGAATAGTGTTTTTGACCGGTCGAATATAGGTCTTTTTGCGTTCTCGCTTGTCGGCGAGATTTTTCTCGCCGTCGGCGAGCTAATTAATTCCATAAGGCAAAAGTTTCGGGAAAAATCCGCCGTCGGCGAAAATTCTTCGCTTGTCGGCGAGATCGATCTTCTTGTCGGCGGGATTTTCTCGCCGTCGACGAAGTCTAAAAATTTGATTTTGAATTTCGTCGATCATTTTCGACCTCGATTTGCCTTATATTATATTTCCGATCATATCATTTATTAATTTAATATGAAGATTAGCTACTTATACACAAACAAATTCACAACAACACAACAAATTAACTTTAATATTGAAATCCATGAGACATACAAACTAACATAATTTAAAACTGCATAATCGAACTTAGAACTTTAATCCTTACTACTAATCGGCATCGCAAACCAATCCACGACACACTTCAAATGCGATACAAAACTATGACGCATATCTCGATTAAGTTTGAGATATTCGAATCATCACTCCACACATAATAAAATCTAAATCAAATCGAATAACATAAATACGAGCATACTTATGAAAATCTTTACTACTACTCTTGAGTCAGAATCTTCATCTTCTACGATATTTCGGAGTATGACGATGATGCACAAATAAGTTATAGAAAGGCTGAAGGGAAATTCCGAAGCAGATTCTTGAGTGATCCAACCATACATCTCGGTAAATGAAGAAAGCTGGCTTCCGGGTGTCCCGGAGATGATCGAAGTGTTCCTTCGTCCTCAGATCCCGATGTGATCGAATAAATCGAGATATATTGTCTATTGAATCTCTCACTTTACGCAGTTCTTTCTCCATTCCTTTAATTTTCTTCAAAAGTAACTCCATTTTTATCCGAAATAGGCCTTGCCTATAGGATTATTACTGTGAAGCTCTATCGAGAGATAAATGTAATGTCTTCATTATTGTCCGAAAGTGGGAACATATACGTAGGATCGAGCGACTTCAAGTAACGAGAACCTTTTCCCGAAGCTTCATAAGAAACACAGTGCGACTGCATAATGCAAAAATAGTAGATGGGTGTCTAGTCAAGTGAGCTGACCCATGCACGATTAAACCCGATCACGAGACTTAACAATTATTGATCCGACATCGATAGGTAATCCACTTTGAATACAATAATTCAATATACGCATTCCTTCGAAACCTTGTTTACCCTCGTAGTAGGTAACAATTTAGATGAGATGAAAAAGTGCCGAGTGCTTTGAGACGGGATTCAAAAGTGATGCGAGGAGAAACTAACATACCCGTCTTCGCGCATTTCCCCGATCTTAGGTTCATCGGTGAGATATCGAAATATCTCATTCATATTATATCGAGAAGGCACAAAATTTGAATAGTGACATACGGGGTGTTTTCTATAGAGAATAATTCATTTACTCTTGATGGAGTAAACGTCACCCATCTTCCTCGGACGTAGACATTCCCATTATTGATCGCATGTAAGTTAGAGTAGAACTCTTTCACGAGTTTGGAATAACAACGGCGGACGTAGTGTAGCAGAATACCTCCCGGTGCCGTGCTAGCGCGATCGTTTCTTCTATCTTTGTAGTGGAATTCTCTAATCCTCGATTGACAAATCCGCGTTCCTTGATAACTCTTTTCTTTATCAAAACCTTGTTGAAGATCCAGCTTGCGCTTCCGCACTCCGAAATTTCCTCCGGTTAAACACTCCGGATTTAGAGGAATGCTAGAATTTGGAGGCCATTATAGTGAATGGAATGAATTCTAGTGAAGAAGGCGGACTTAGAGTGGTTTAAGAATGGGTTTTCACTGAAAGGAATTGGTGTTGAAACCGTCAATTGGCATTCGAAAGTATAAATAACTCATCTTTATAACTTCCTTCTTGTCGGTGAGGACGTTTCTCGCCATCGGCGACTTAGTTATAAGCTGCCTTTCCGGTTCTCGGCTGTCGGCGAGGACGTTTCTCGCTGTCAGCGAGCTCGATAAATAAGCCGAATCCTAATTTAGGCACGAACCTCGGCTGTCGGCGAGTATCGACCTGCGCGTCGGTGAGATTTCAAAATAATGTCAATTTCGCTCTAAATCGAATAATTTCTTTTCTCATCATAATGGTTCGAATATGTGATGATTCTTAATAATAATTGAGTAGTAAAGTTTCAATAATATAAACTAACTATTAAGATACAATAAAAATAGATAACTAATATGGGTTGCCTCCCATAAAGCGCTTGGTTTAACGTCGTCGGCCAGGCCTAATTTCAATTATTAATCGAATTCATTAAGCATTAAAACCTCTTTATAGTTAGGTCTTATACCTTCGAAATATGGTTTTAATACATGTGCATTAACTTTAAATTTATGTCCGGTTTTTGGATCTTCGATTTCTATAGTTACGTATGAAAATATTTGAGTTATGGTGAAAGGTCACTAACCATCGAGACTTGATTTTTCCGGGAAATAATTTCAATCTAGTATTATATAGCAAAACTTCACATCTGGTTCAAAATTTCTGCTGATTAATCTTACGATCATGCCATAATTTCATCTTTTCTTTATAAATCCGATCATTATCATACGATTCATTTCTTAATTCTTCCAATTCATTTAATTACGATAATCTTTTCTCACCGGCTTCCTTCATATTATAATTAAATTCTTTAATCGCCCGATATGCTTTATGTTACAATTCATTTGGTAAGTGTCACGTTTTTCCATATATAAGTACGTAAGGAGTCATTCCAATCGGAGTTTTATAAGCGATCCTATAAACGCATAATGCGATTAATGCAATCTAATAGACCAATCTAACTTTGTTTGGGTTTACTGATTTTTCTAAAATACGTTTAATCTCACGATTAGATACTTGGCTAATCCGGCTCAGTACGTGGATGATAAGCGAGTGGATATCTTATGAGTAATATTGTATTTTTCTACTTAGTTTGTGAATGTATTTATTTTTAAAATGAGTTCCTCACGTCGGTGATAATCACTCTCGGCATTCCGAATCTAGTAAAAATATTTTTTATCGAAATTTTGAAACACTCTTAGCATCACACCTAGGTAAAGCTTGTGCCTCGATCCATTTGGAAACATAATCGACGACTACTAATATATATGAGTTTCCGAGACGAAGGAATAAAAGGTCCCATAAAATCTAATCCCCGAACATCAAAAATTTCAACTTCTAATATAAAGTTTAGAGGCATTTCGTTTCTTCTAGATATATTTCCTACTCTTTGGCATTTATCGCAAGTTTTAATATATCTATATACATCTCTAAATAGAGTAGGCCGGTAAAATCCGGATCGTAGAATCTTATAAGCGGTTTTATCGGGTCCCGAAAATGTCCTCCAAAATTAGAATAATGACATTTTTGAATAATTGGTTCGGTTTCTTCATAAGGTACACATCTTCTAATAATTAAATCCTTACATTGCTTATAAAATATGGTTCATCCCAAAAATAAGTTTTCGTATCATTCATGAATTTTTTATATTGTTGCGAAAGTTAGCATAGGTGGTATAATATTACTAAGCTATATAGTTTACTATATCGGCATACCATGGTATTTTCCACTCATTGATATTATATAGTTGTTCATCGGGAAAGCGTCATAATTTCATTTTCGATATCGAGATAATTCATGATTTTCTAATCTTGATAAATGATCCGCGATTTGATTATCGGTTCCTTTCTTATTAACGATCTCGAAAATCAAATTCTTGCATTAATAACATCTATCTAATTAATCTTGGTTTGGAATCTTTCTTTTGCATTAAATATTTGATAGCGAGAATGATCGAGTATGCACGATACATTTTGTTCCAATCGAGATAAGGTCTAAATTTATTAAAACGCATATCTCTAGCTAATAGTTCTCTTTACATATCTGTATAATTTATTTCGGCATCATTTAGAGTTTTACTTAGCATAGTTTATAACTTTAAAAATCTTTTCATATCTTTGCCGAAGCTGCTCCTCTGACATAATCACTAGCATCACACATAAGCTCGAATGGTTTTCTCCAGGTTAGGTGAAACTATTATAGGTCTTTGTAATTAATTTTTCTTTTAAGAGTTCAAAAGCATTCGGGCATTCGATTGTAAATTCGAATTTCTTGTCCTTTTCGAGAAGTTGGCATAGAGGTTTAGTAATTTTTGAAAAATCTTTTATATAGCGTACGTAGAATCCGGCATGTCAAGAAAACTTCTTACCCCTTTTACAGTAGTTGGAGGTGGTAATTTAAGCTATAACTTGAATTTTTGCGGGGTCCGCTTCCATGCCTTTCTACGAAATTTTATGCTGCACTAATACAATGCCGCCCATGACCATAAATTGACATTTCTCCCGATTTAGAACTAAATTTTTTTTCTCGCATACTTCTAATACTTTTCGCGATGAGTTAAGCATGTGTCGAATGATGTTCCAAATATAGAGAAATCATCCATAAATACTTCATTCCATTGTCGATTAACTTACTAAATATAGACATCATACATCTACGAAATGTTTTTGGTGCATTACATAATCAAAAGGCATTCTTCGAAAAGCGAAAGTTCCATAGGACTAGTAAATGTAGTTTTCTCTTGATCCTCGGGAGCAATTTGTATTTGATGATAACCGGTGTATCCATCTAGAAAACGAAATACTTATGTCAGGCTAATGCTGTCTCAACATACTGGTCTAGAAATGGTAAAGGGAAGTGATCTTTCCTGGTGGCGGTATTTAATTTCCTATAATCGATACATATACGCCGACCGGTAACTTGTCTTATAGGAATAAGATCGTTATTTTCATTGGCGGTGACGGTCACTCCTCCCTTCTTAGGAACACGGTGAATTAGGGCTTACCGACACGCATCGGAAAAAGGATATATAATACCATTATCTAACCATTTTAAAATTTCTTTCTTAACTACTTCTTTCATTATCGTGTTTAATCTCCTTTGGGGATACTGCTTTAGGTTTATGTTCATCATCTAAAATAATTACATGCATACGGATTGAAGGACTAATTCCTTTAATATCTGCTAAAAGTCACGACAAAAGTTTTTTTATATTTTTTTAAAGTTTCTAAAAGTTTTTGTTCTTGAGATTCGTTTAATACGGATGAAATAATAAGCTGGTAAAAGTTGAAGAATTACCCTAAATAAGCATATTTCAAATGATCGGGTAATATTTTTGGCTCGAAGTTCGGGAGGTTTAATAATTGATGGAACTATATTCTTGTCGGTATTTTCGGTATTATCCAAAAATTCACATCTTTCTGAATAAAATCTAGTTCTTCATGATTATCTTCAATTAATTCGGTGTTTTCTTTTTCTAATTTATCCTCGTAATATTCCTTAAAATGTTCTTGTTGTAAATATTCGAAGTATTTCCATCCAGAAAACATTCATCATCTTTTACTAGCGCGGGATATTTCATTGATTTTACAATATTAAATGTAACTTTTTGGTCATTTACTCTTATAGTTAATTCTCCTTTACGAACATCGATCATAGCTTTTCTAGTAGCTAAAAATGGTCTTCCTAAAATGATAGGAATTTCTTTATCTTCCTCCGTATCTAAAACAATAAAATCTGCTTGGGAAGATAAATTTATCCACCTTACTAACACATCTTCGATAACTCCCTTAGGATAAGTAGCAGAACGATCGAGACTAATTGAAGGGTTCTTGAAGTAGGTGTAATTTTTCCTAATCCTAATCTCTTAAAAATCGATAGAGGCATCAGATTGATGCTTGCTCTGAAATCACTGCAAAGCTTTTCCATAAAATTTTTCTCACATAGCGCGAGGTATAGTGAAACTACCCGGGATCTTTCGATTTTTCGGGGAGCTTCTTCGAATAATAGCACTTTACACTCTTCCTTAAGTGCGGCTTGTTTCATTATCGGTGAATTTTCTTTTCTTATTTAGAATATCTTTCATAAATTTTACATAATTTGGCATCGATTGTTGACCTCATTTTTGATGAGGTCTTCTCTTCTTCTCTTTAGTACTTAGGATCTAGCACTTGAGGCTTTTCCTTTGACTTATCTTAGAGGATTAGAATTGGGACCCACCACCTAGAATTTCAAACCACTTCGTAACTCCTGCCAAACTCCACAAACTTGTTGTAGACCCCACAATCACTAGAGGGTTGAAATCGAAGTGTGGAAGTTTAAAGGATGAGTTCTTATAGGACTCTTTGGCACTTGAGGGCCATACAGGTGGCTGAGTGCGAGTGAGGGGCTAACTTACACACACACTACACTCATACACTACACTTCCATCACCTCCTAAAACCACACCTATACCTAACTTGACCTACGACTCATGTAAGTGATTCGCATGGATGGTCGCTAACCCCTAAGCCGCATGGTACAGAGGGTTAGGAACGACATAGTGAATGCCTCGAATGAGTCCCTTCATGGCTCATGTGGGCTTGATGTGGCTTCATGGCTCAACCAAAATGATTTTATTCCACTTACATTCACCTAATCTTCCATTTTCCAAATTTTTAATTTTTGACCCCGGGACCTACACGCTTTAACCTACTAGAATGCCATTGGACCTACCCGAATTTTCGAAAAAATCTCCAAAATCACCCAAAATTCCTCGAAACCGATCCTAAACATTTCCTCCCCACTCAAATTGATCATCCATAACCAAAAAATACCAAAAATTCCAAAAATACCCCCAATACCCTCGAAATACCCAAAATACCCCTCTTAGCGAAAAAATCCAAAAATTCCAAAAATTCCCAGAAAATTTCAGCAAATCCCAAATATTCCCAATTTCATTTTGTTCAACTACACCATGGGCCAATTTTGTCGATTTACACCACTTTTATCAAAACCCCAATTTGACCCATTTTAACTCAGAAGTAAACCCGATGTCGAACCTAAGCCACTGATTGACCCAAATTCTGGTCCAATTCAATTCTAAACTTCAATTTAACATCCCCGACACCAATCTAGACCAAATCCGAAGCCCAATTTGATTGGCATTGGGATCGATTTCACTTTTGGCCTTAAAGCCCGATTTGGACTATGACCGAACCTAGCCAGAACTCACCCGATTCAACTCCGATTAACCCCAAATCTTTTCTAAATCTTCCTTAACATCCCCATAAACAAAACACTAACATGATTTGCCCAAAATTTAGACCCAAACCCCACTCAAATTCAACCCGAAAATAAAAAAGCCCAATTTTGACCTAAACTAAAACCTAGCCAGAAATGAGCCCGAATCCCGAAATCAAAACCTAACCAAAGCGAAAACCTCTTTGAAACACTCCCATAAACATTTCCCAACATTTATTTTACATCAATTTCAACTCTAACCCAACTTTGGCCCATGGTAGCCCATTTTGGCCCACCTTAGCCTCTTTCCAAAAAGGCAGTATCGACCCAGATTCGAACCCAAATCACCTCGAATTTGTTTCAAATCACTCATGACACATCCATAAGCTAAACCCAACAATTATTTGGCCCAAGCCTTTACCAAAATTTCATCCCAAAATCCATTTTAAAATTCAAAGCCACTTTCCTAAACCATTTTAAAAGCGTCATTCTACCGCAATTCGAGCCCGAAAATTGGTCCCCAAGCCCGTATGACATTTCCCTCATCATACTTTCGATTAAACTCGATACCTGAGTCCTAAATTCATCATCGAATCATTCCAAATCAAGTTCCATACAAATATCCATCAAATTACCAAAAATTCCTATAATCCATTTTCATGAAATTGACGAAGCTTTCCCAAGACGAAGGTGAGCCATGAAGCCATGCATGAGCCACATGTGAGCCATGAGAGCCTTGGACACTCCACCATACCATATTGGGTAGGAAGGAGGGACCCTTTCCTTAATCCTAAAGCTCATTAGCCTTAATCATGATTCACCTAAGCTCTAAATTTAATCGAAATATATTTGGATGGAGACTTCTCCATGCCGAGCAAGTGATCCCTTTGATCCCCACGCACCCAAGCCACCTTGAAGGGTGCACCAAGCCCGAATGGGTGGGTTGACCCATTTAGACCCAAAACTAGCCATGCCCCATTCTACTTTGGATCAAAGCCTTTACACTTGGCCATTGCCGATTGCTTGCCTGAACACCAATACGACCCACGACCACGAGGGTGACCCTTGCCTGCAGAGCCGGCCACTCCGATCGTAGGAAAACACCATGGCAGAGAGCTCGCATGTGAGCCGACTTTGGATTTCTCACTGTGTTGGCGCCGTCTCCAGGTGGCCATTGTGGCACATTCTTCACATGCCGGAAGCGGCGATCCCGGCACCTCGACACCCACAGGAGAGCCTCAGGCCATGCACAGTTCAAACCCCTCACTCTCTCGGCCATGAGAGGTGCTTTGAAAAAAAACCTTAAGGAAACTGCGCAAAATTGTTCCGGACTACTCCCCACACATAGAGAACTTGATCCCCGCTGAAATCCCCTGCCATTTCCTCTCTGTCGAGCTCGATTTCGGAGTTGAAATCCAAGCCGAAAGCCGGGACACTTCTCCGCGGTGAGCCGATCCCGAGATTGATTGGTTCTACACCTTCACCGGACGAGGAAGGTGTCTGCGGCAAAGCCCCATCTCCGGGCCACCCGGTGCTCCGGCCTCGAAGCTTTGTGATCGGGCGTGGTCGAAGTCCGACTAGAACGATTCCGCAGGACCGGGAGACTTCATGCGGAGCTTGCTGGGATCCGATCGAAGGTGCGAACGACTCTCGGATCGAAGCTTCACTTCTGCGAGCAAGGTATGGACACCCTCTTCTTCCCGAGCTTCCGGAGATTCTCATTTTAATTTGAGTCGATTTAAATGCATGTTTTAACGTATGGATGTGTTCGTCTCTTGAAGACGAATCCATAGGAAGCATAAGGACACGAAAATCCGTTGAGAATCGAGTGAGAAATTAGGGTTAGAAGGTTGACGGTCACGGGTGCACACCGGTCGTGGACGATGACCGAGGGCCGTTGGATCGCGCGTGTATCGAGCGGACGGTTCGAATTGCGGCGGACCGGGGAATGTTACATGAACGCGGGGCCGGGACGGCGAGCTCGGATGGCGGCGCCCGATCGCGGCGCGACGCGTACCCCTTCGGAGGCTACTTAGATGTTTCGGCGGCGCCGCGTGGATAAGTAGATAAATAGGGTATTTAATGTATTTATTAAATATCGAAACTTAAAAATCCATAACTTTGTGTAGGAAAATCACAAAAATAAAATAAAAATACCCTCTTGCTCGGTGAACGGAGGAGAATAATGTGGAAAAGAAATCGTTCGATTTCATCGAGTATTTTATTTTTTATAATTTATTTACTCTCTGCATACATTTAATTCTCCATGCATGTATACGATTCACCATGGCATGAGACCATAGGGCTTTTGAAGCCTCTGAACTTGGGAACATTCCACTGAATTTTCGAGGTCAGGCATACAATCTATCTGTGAAAAGTTATTGATTTTTTTAAATTCATGTCATTTGTTTTGAGTATTTTAATTCAATAAATAGCATGTTGTGAAATAAATTCTAGAAAAATTTGGTGATGTTCCTTATAGTTAGAGAACCACTAGGAAAAATAGGACTTGAGTTAATTCACTCAGATTAACCCTAATTGGCTTAAACACTCAAAATAGGTCTCTAGTTAATTAGAGCTAACCATAGATCAAATTGACTTGAAATCAATTCTCCACTGACCTTTAGGATCAGAGGAACCCACCATAAAAGTTTGAAGTCGATTGGACTTGGTTATTCTATTAATTGGGTTGATTAAGCCGCTTAGTCATTTTAAACTTTAAAAATTCATAACTTTCAAAATATCTTTCAAAAATTCACAAAATTGGTTTTGGAGCTCTCGATATCAGGGGAATTTAAGAAAATTAAAATTTCGATTTTCTAAAAAAGTTGATTTTTAATATTATTTTAATATTTTTAATAATTAAAAAATAATAAAAATCACAAAAATAATAAAATTCACCAAAATGTCATATTTTGAATTTTAATCACTTAGGAACAAACCCCATATTTTTCTCAGGCCTATTTGGTGAGATATTAATTTTTAAAGTTCTATAGGTAATTTTAAAATTAAAAAATGTATTTTCTAGCATTTTCACTAAAATAATTATAATAAATCAAAGAAAAATCAGAAAATTGTAAAATTTGGTTCTCTGGAATCACTTGATATCAGAGAGAATTTTAAAAATTATAAAATTCATTTTTCAACATTTATTTTATTTTTAAATTAATTAATACTCCAGAACTTAAAATAATTCTAATAAATAAAATATAATTCAAAAAATCACAAAATTTGGTCCAAGTGAGTCCTCAGTGGTCATTAGGAATGTCCCGTAATTTTCTTAAGGACAGAAACCTTCCCATTGGTCATGTTATTAAATTTTCCTTGGAAATCCTTATTTTCCACCAAAAATAATCATATAAATAAATTAAATATAGAAAAATCACATTTTCTCCTCTAATGTCTTTATTGACATATGAGTGAAGTCACATAAAAATTTCGAAGTTCGATTTGAGCTCGATTTAGTGAGTTATGAAATTATTAGGCTTGAAGGGCAAAATGGTAATTAAATCTTAACCATTTAATTAAAACTTTAGGCTTAATAAAATTAATAGGTAAAATATTTGATCCTAATCTGATTTGGATAATTGAAATTTAATAATTAAAGGGTAGAAACCTACTAAATAATTTAAAATAATTGAAATAAACCTTAATTAAATAATTATTTAAATTTGGAAGAATGATAAAATTGGAATTATTAAAATGGGGATATTATTAGGAAGAGATTTATTCTTTAAATTTAAAAAATCCCTAAATTAATCATTTCATTAATGTTTAATTCCTAATTAAAATGATAATCAAGTTTAAGATTTAAAATGCTAAAAGACTTAATCTGTAAATTAAATTAAAGTTAAATTATTTAAAACAAATTCCTTTAAAATTAAAAATTAAATAAAAAAAATTAAGAATTAAATTAAATTAAATTGTATTATACTAAATTAAATTAAATTAAATTAAAACTAAATTAAATTAAATTAAATTAAATTAAATTAAATTAAAACTAAATTAAATTAAATTAAATTATATTAAAGCTAAATCATATTACATTAAATTAACTTAAGTTAAATCAATTTAAATTAAACCACATTAAATTAAATTAAGTTAAATTAAATTAAATTCAATATAAAGACATGAAGAATTCAAAAACAAATCTAAAATAACTTGAACAATATTCGAACTTAAATCGTTAATTTGAAATTTGAATCACGGAAATCATTAAATATCATTTTGCCGTAGGAGCTTTTACGTATAACTCCTAAATGGAGTTATCGAGTGAAATGACACTTCACTCATAAGGATATTCGAACATCCTAATTCTTGAGCGAGAAATAAAATTTAACTCGAACACACTGGATAGATTAATTCGCTTGAGCGATAAATTCATTTGGACTTAGGACAATTCTAGAAATATTGAAAAGATGTTTAAGATTCGTCTTAAACACTTCCTCGATATGATGGAATGTCATAGAACAGAATTGAGCTTAGTTGTTCTTTGGTGAAAGAAAACCATCCTTAAAACCAAAATTGAAGACCTAGACGTCGTAGGAAATGGCTAGGTATAGGATTAGGAATTTGGTAGAAAACCATAATCCTTTCTGTAGCTTTACAGGAACTTGCTTAAATGTTCTAATCGTGTTTTAAGTGCGGCTTGGAATGACGGGAAGACCCTCAGTACGCTTTTATTTTATCATAATTTACTTTCTGCAAATTACTTTCTTGCGACTTATTTTATTAACGGAAATGCACTTTACTTTTCTTGCATGATAAGCAAGCTGATTGCATGAAAACCTACACCTTTAGGACAGAAACCAAAGCTGAAACCCATAACTAAATTAAAAGACACTACAAGATAAAATTCACCTCCACAACATTTTAAAATATAAAGCAACTCAAAATTTAATCACGAAACGAACACAAAACTACGAATTACAACTAAATTAAAACGTCTTGTTGGATGATCGGGAATACCTCGGATGATGTAACCTACGTGTTGCTAACGGGATTTCCACGGTCTAAATGAAAGTGTGGAACTCATTCGGTTGAGTTTAGCAAATTCATACTGGACTAAGTGAATGCGATAAAAATAATGATGCGGAAGGATGGAGCAGTGGGATCTTAGCAGGTGTTGTTATAATCAACTTTAAGATTTGTTTTAATTAAAACACAAAAGAACACTTGGAAATTAAGACTTCTCACAAGCAAAACACTTTTCTCATCCCCTGATTTATGATTTCTAAAACTAAACCTCTGCAGCAACAAGGAGCTCGGAGCATGGTGGGCGGCACGGCCATCGTCGTCGGCGAAAACTTGAATCTACGTCATCAAGACTTTCCTGAGAGCTAAACAATAAAGCCATAGGACTTCGAGGTAGTTTGCACTAGTGCGACGCAAATCCTCAACTCTTCGTTAGGCATTTGCATTGCAAATTAAGCCACTAGCAGGTCTTAGAGATCGAGGAGTAGTCGTCCGGTACTGACATAAACCCTCACTATCTTCCGGAGCCATTTGTATGATTACGTCATATAAATATAAGCCACTAATTAATTAAAATTGGCGAGATTAAAACATTAAATAAACATTAGGACTTTCCTAAATCCAAGCGGAAACAATAGGATAGTCGGGAGATTATCGAAGTTCACTTCGAATCGTAATTTCTCCTACTTTTCTTCCTTTGAATTCCCAAAATAAAATGTTCACGACACTTGATCATTTCTATTAAGATTCAAAAATTCAATCCTTTGGAAACTTAAACTTTGAAATTCTTGAGAGCGAGATTATTGATTATTATCGAGAGATTTTCTTAGGTGATTCCAGTCACTTAAGATGTAATTAACGCATAGGGGCTTGCCCTTATAGGAATTTTAAAGAACCCGAAGTAATATAAGCCATGTTTAATGTTTTCATATTAGGCGGGGGAATTTGTCGGCTTATAAAATTAGTTCGTAGAGCCAGAACGGATGTCACGAATCTTACTAGTTTATTTAGCAGAGCCCCATCATCGAGCGGTTGTGTCTATTCTTCGGGATAGATACACGGTTTGTGGTGTGGCGCTCGTTTATATAAACTATATTTGGAATATGAGATCGGTTTGATTTCATGCACTTAAAACTTTTAAACTTAAAATTACTTTCGAAATCAAATGTTATCTTTTAAACTATATATATATTTAAATTAAATTTAAAATATGAAAATTCGCCGAGCAACCACATAGGCGACCCCCTTTCAAAATAAAACACATAACCTAAAAATATCGCGAAGCGATTTACGGCGACTCACGTGAGGAAAATTCCTCTCTCCATTCTAATCGAGACAGTCGCTTTCGAAAATCGGTAGTGCATCCGTGTCCCATATGGATCGAACTACCCTTCTTTCGGTTAGGATACTTATGTTCATTTCTACCTTGAACAAGTATAACCAACATTCTCTCGGATTTAGGAGCCGCTTGTTTAGACACCCCCAAACGAGAGGGGTTCGAGATCCTTTACCTCATTTACGAGGTGGGGTGGACCCACGATAGGTGTTAGTTTAGGAGTGATCCTTCGAGTTGAGAAGTCTTTCTTAAGACTCTCTTTTCCTTTCCAACTCTGATTGATTCACTACCTTCTCTACACCTTTGAACACTCTGGTTCTAAATAAACAAACCCTCCTAATAAGTGATTCTTTTAATAAGTGATTCCTTTTTATAAATACATGAACAAGAATAAGTTCGGACTTTTTCAATTCCTTTCTTTTCGTCCTACAAGAAAAGAAGCATAACTTGGGATAGACAACCAGAATCTACCTTGCGGAAATGGAAGCCCCCAAAGTTGATTTTCTCCTTCACCAGATGGACTAGATCTCATCGTTTACAAGGATGAAAGCTGCCGACAATGCATGGGATCATCCGGTTTGGACAAGGATTCGAGAAGACAAATGTCGAGATCGGCTGACGTTACCCTTTTCGCCTTTGATGGACAAAGTGTCGGAAGGCCGAAACCCATGATTGAATTCGACCTTAAATCGACTCGAAAATTTCCCCCTCTAAGGGTTCCGGTGAGAGAATACTGCATGTCCATAGAAGGACCGATTATCTCTACCCCATGTTGGTACAGTTGTTTCACGCACCTACCCGGACTTTTGCCAAATCAAAGGGGAAAGAAATCCGAATTATGATGGACTGTTACGTGGAGGGTACGGATCTTCCTGTAAGACCTTCGTTTTCGAAATCGGGTCCGGTTCGAAGATTCGAATCCGCTGACGAGGACCCCGAAAGAAGACGAAGTAGAAGGATCGCTAAAGAAGCCGAGAGCGGCGAAGTTGCTTTCTAGAGAAATTCAGAGCTGCGGAATATACACGTATTGCTGAATACATACCACTCTTGGGAGGAAGCGGGTTTCATCCCCCTCTCGCCGCGAGAAGATGAAGAAAATATTCGCGAGATTGCTTTGCCACATTACCACGACCGCATATTACAACGATAGCCGCAAGAAAAGAACTAGAACTACGCCGTTTGCTCGTTGCCAAGCTTTGGTAGAAAAGTTAGCAAGAAAAGAAAAGCGCCGTATCGGAAATTCTACGAAGGATAGGGCGGGGCGCCCGGTCGATCCGTCTTGGGCCCGAGTAGAACCCGCCATCATGACGGAAAAGCCGGAGTAAAAGAATGAAGGCCGGTCCACCCGTTGTCGTCTCGGGATTACAAATTGGGGAGAATACCACCTTCCGGCATTTGGTGAGACGGACCATCCGGTCTAGACCTGTCTGTTGTTAGAAGGATGGTATGGCGTCCCACTGCTGGGCGAGTTGAGATTGAAACGACGGCCGAGAAGAAAGTCTCGCCGGGAGACTTGAATGCGAAGAAAGTGCTCTTGCGATGAAGGGGACTCGTGAAAGGGGACCGACGGCTATCGCACGACAACCACGAAGACACGACGGAAAGCCCGCTAGAAGATGCCATGGAAAAATTGAGAACCGATGTCAGAGCGATTGGCAAAAGAAAGAGAAGAAAAGTTCGGAGACGAGATTGATTCATCGAATTCATGGACGACGAATGCGCGGAAATCAACGTGGTTGAGACACGAGCTTCATCGGCTTCGCGAGGTGCTCACTGCGGCCGCGAAGAGAGAGGAGCCGGGCGATGAGAAGGCGACTCCGGGAGAAAGATGACACGATCGCTCGAAATGGCGAAAAGGATGGAAGAGATGGTAGTAGCTGCTGGCCGCTCTCCCGGAAGTCGTACGACCACATAGAGAGACACCGGGAGGTCATTCACATTGTAGACGGAGGAAGAAAGGAGATTCGTCCGTCGATGGGGATGATCGAGTCGAAAAAGGATACAACACGAAAGTATGATTCTCGAAAAGGATATCAAGAGCTTAGTGGAACGGCGAGTGCGAGAAGCCTTAGCACGATCGAAGAGCGGGACATCCATTCGGACGGGTAGACCTTACCCGGAAAGAGTCGACGGCATCCGATACCGAAGAAGCTTCGTACCACCTCGTCGAGACCTTCGACGGGCCGGGAACCCTCGACGGCATATGGCACACTTTCGTCTTGCGGGTTGTTGCCGATGCGGCGGGAGCGATGCATTACTCTTCCGACGGTTCGTCGGCGGTTTGTCGGGAATCACCTTCGTTGGTATGCGGGAATTACGAAATGGTTCGGTGAAGACGTTCTCGGAGCTAGAGAACCTCTTCATCGAGCGATTCGTCGGAGCTCGGCACCACATCAGCATAGGTGATTTAGTGGTAGAGAAATAAAAGCCGAATGAAACTTTGGTGGATTACATACTTCGATGGAGGAACTTAAGCATGAAGTGTGAACTAAAAGCTGCAAGAACAACACGCGATCGGCATTTTACTTAAAAGCATTCACGGCCGATAGCACTTCTCCTCGAGGATTCACTATTAAGACTTTTGAGAAGATGTTAAGCAAGGCCGAAAGCTTGCAAGAAGAGGCGAAGCAATTAAGTTTCGCCGAACGAAGACGGACAAACAAAAGCCTGTAAAGACTTTTGAAAAGAAATCCGGGATCGTTGCGGCGAGTTGACAAAGGCAAGCAACCGATGCAAATACCACCGAGACGACCGCGACAACCACAACGAATTACCGGCAACCCCGGCCCCGGCTATCGGTCATCTCCGCGGTATGAACAGCCACCTCGTCCGCGACGTACATTAAGGGAGCTTTTGAGCGAGAGAATATCCGATTCAAGAATGAAGCGATGCGAAAATGTTCGTAGTTTGATGAAGACTCCAGATTTCCAGCTGCCGGAGCCTAAAAGACCGGAGGAAGTCGACAGAAAGGTGATCCCGACTTTTGCCCTTACTACGGATGCTTGGGCACAAAATAGAAGATTGCATTACCTTGAAAAGTTGGCTCGATGACGACCTTCGGAAAGGGAATATAACGATCCCGAAGGAGTACATGAAGGAACCCCGGAAAGGAGGTTCCGTCGATGTTGTCTCGGCGATCCCATCATTCGATAGATCCTATGTAGTCGACGATGGATGGATTACCGCTTGGACGAGGTCTTCGAAAAGATTTTAGACGGCATCGAGCCGCTTCGGTGCGAGCTTCGATTCGAGTTTGAGACACATTGGCCGAGTGCTTATCACTTGCGATAGAAGAACCACCTCGACGGGAGACGATTGAAGAGAAGAAGAAAATCGACGAAGAAGAGAAGGCGAGGCACCTAAAGCTAGACTAGGGGCTGCTTATCCTAGGATAGTTGTTTCGATTCGGGGGAGAAATCCCTCGAACCCACTGTCTAGTATGATTATACTGCTCACTTCGGTGGGATCATATAATGATAAGGGTGATGGCGTTGGCTACGTTTGTTGTTTCTAACGATTACGTAACTAACGGTAATCCGGATATCGATTTCGATACCAACGACAATTCTCGAATCATACACGATCTCGACGAGCAAAATAACGAAGAAGACATCCATCGGGAGGCTACGAGAGTTCAACGAAGCAACGAATACATCTGCGAGTTTCGAGGAGCTCCGGTCACGATAGAGTTAGAGCCTTCGGACTGCGAAGCTAATCGGAAGAGCACATCATTCCGATTCGAGAGGAGACACCGGCAAGCTCGACAATAGATTCGGAGAATTATAGAAGTCGACTTAAGAAGTGGAAAAGTTCTACCTCCGAGAATGGGTCAAAGACGAAAGGAAAGCGGGTGGTTGTTCGGGAAGAACCAACCCGGCGGAAAAATACCCATTCGAGAAGAAAACGAGGCACATGAAAATAAAGTGGATTACAGCGTGCTTGCGCCATCTTAGGAAACTACCGCACGGCGAGCATCTACGACGCTCTCATCTTATCGAAAGGAGATGAGAGAAGCTCGATCGAGGCCTTGCTTGATCCAGAAATTTGCTTAGCTCGAATGGCGGAGAGTCCTTAGATGAGGTTTGCTCGTTAAAGGAACGACGAGTGTTACATTCGCGGACGACGACTACTACTTGGGACGACGAGACCATGAACGGCCGTTGTACATTTCGATTACTAATCGGAAAATTTACACTCTCCGGAAGTATTGGTGGATCCGGGAGCATCGATCGATATAATGAATCTTCGAACGCTAGCATACTTGGAAATTGATGCTCGTGAACTCGAAGCCGACAAAATGTTATTAAGAGGATTCAGCCGGAAAGGAGAAAGAGCCCTCGGCATCGAGTAACCTTGCTAATGAAGACCGGTGACTTAGCAAAGACAACCGCGAAATTTCACATAATTGATTCGAAACATCGTTCGATGCTCTCTTGGGCCGACCATGGATACATGAAAACGGGATGGTACCATCATCTCTACATCGGTGCATCGAAATACTACGATGGAGGGGAACAATGCATCAAGGTGACTTACGACCATTCTCCATCACATGAAATTGGAATCCACGAGGATGCGGCTTATTATGCACCACGAAGAAAACGATCTTCTCCGGAGATACCATAACGAATGAAGCGAAAAGAAATTTGGGACGACGAAGAACACGAAGTTACTAGTCCAACGATCACTCACCACTCCCTTACGGCGAGATGGTGAAGGTTTCTCCACAACTCGCATCGAGGGTCGAGGCGGGGACGAGGTCGTGGTAGAGACATTAGGACGATTGGACGAGAGGAAGCCGACCATCAATGTCGATTGGGAAGATAGTTACGAAGAAGAAAAAGAAATCAAACAGAAGCGAGCGACAATAAGTCGGAAGAAGCCGCAATTCAGAATCCCTCTCGAAGATGAAAGAAACGAAGAATATAAATCGATGTACGAGAAGATTAACCACTATGTACATACTTATGACCACGACCCGATCCATTCTAATAAGATCGAGGGTATGGAGGTCGAAGAGGTACGTAGCGGTGGTGCGAAAGCCCATCAAATTCTACCGTGGTGCTCCTTCCTCCAAAGCGAAAATAATGTACAACTTGAAGATGCTACTTCATCGGAATTAATGGAATTGCCTTTTGAGTGGTACTCTCCACTGTGTTCGAAATTTAATTCAGCGTGGTTTCTTACCTCGGCACGGTGGACGAAAGTCGATCTCGACATTTTGAAAAATTATGGAATAATTCGGTCGTCCACTCGATTCGAAACATGGTCTCGGATTCGGCACGGTAGGATCGGTTGACGATACTGAATTTTGCTTGGTTGTCACTGCGAATCTAATGAAGCGCATGGAAACTACGGACGAACTCGAAGATTTACAAATTGGAGATGCTCCACGGGAGTTCGAAGAAGAAATCGAATCTACGATAGATGAGTTAACGGAAGTTAACTTAGGTACTAGCGAAGAGCCTAGACCTACCTTTGTTAGCTCTTTACTCGATAAAGAAGACTCAGAAGAAATAATCGAGTTGTTAATGGAATTCGAAGCTTGTTTTGCTTGGAGCTACGATGAGATGCCGAGTTTAGCTCCGAGAGGTCGCGGTCCATAAGCTAGGGGTGGATCACACGCGATTCCGGTCGGACGAGGTCCGGAAGAATGCGTCTCAGAAATCGAACAACAAGTCGTGGCCGAAGTTAAAAAGTTAATAGACGCTAAATTTGTCAAGTGAAGAACAATACCCGACTTGGTTAGCCAACGTGGTACCGGTCGGGAAGAAGAATGGTCGGATCGGAATTTGTGTGGATTTCGGAGATTTAAGCAAGGCATGTCCGAAAAGATGAATTTCCTCTACCGATCCGAGAATTAATGATCGACATTGCTTCAACACATGAAATATTCTTATTCATGGATGGATCTTCGAGGATACAATCGGATAAAAATGGCTCCGAGAAGATGAAATACTTACGGCATTCGAAGCGCCGATCGGAGTATATTCTTCTACACGGTGATGCCATTCGGATTGAAGAACGCGAGGAGCGACCTATCGAAGAGCGATGACAAGAATTTTTGATGATCTCATCCACGATCGAGTCGAATGCTACGTGGACGATGTGGTCATCGAAAGCAAAGTAAAGGACAACCACTTGTATGATTTGAGAATTGTTTTCGAACGATTAAGACAATTTAACCTTAAGATGAATCCACTTAAAATGCGCCTTCGGCGTCACCTCGGAAATTCTTAGGATTCGTTGTCCGAACATCGTGGAATTGAAATCGACCGGAGAAGATTAAAGGCTATCTTAGAAATGCGCCTCCCAAAACCTTAAAACAACTACGATCTTTTCGAGGAGCTGGCATATCTTCGGCAGCTTTTATCTCGAAGCACATCGGGTAGGTGTCGGCCTTTCTCGGCACTAGTTAAAAAGGACGCCAAATTTATTTGGGAAGAGAAATGCCGGAAGGCCTTCGAGGACATTAAACAATATTTAATGACACCTCTGTCCTAAGCGACCCCGATCTCGGGTAGACCGGCGATGCTTTACACCGCGGCTTTAGACGACTCTCTCGGAGCCACATTGGCAGGGTCGATGATGAGGGTAAAGAAAATGCTCTTTATTACTTAAGCCGTCGTTCTTGCGCAGACGGAAATAAGGTATCCCGCAGATTGAAAAGCATTGTTTGGCCACGATCTTCGGCTGCTCGAAAGCTCGGGCACTACATGCTTTCTCATAAGTCAGCCCCTAATCTCGAAGTTTAATCCATTGCGATACTTGATGACTCGTCCGAGCGCTTCCGAGCGGACTTGCCGGATGGTCGATGATATTATTGCAATTCGATATAACTTTCGTGCCTCTTCGTCTTAGTAAAGGGATAGGTCTTAGCGGACTTCCTTGCGGCACACCCTTTGCACGGCGAATCTCCTCTCGATGACGATGCGCCGGATGAACAAATAATGAACCTAGAAGACCTTGATGATCGACGTTGGGAATTATATTTCGACGGAGCATCTTCGGCGCACAAAGACGAAGAATCGCAAGTGATAGTGCCGGTAAGGCGGGAATCGGGCTAATCTTTATAACACCGGAGCGGGGGATGTTAAGATACTCCTACCACCTGACGGAGAACCATGTACGAAGCAACGAAGCGGAATACGAAGCCCTCATAACGGGATCTGGAATTAGCCATTCGAATGGGGATAACGGACATCGATATCTACGGGGATTCACGAGTTAATCATTCGACGAGATCGCCGGACGGTACGAAATTTTAAAGCCAAGACTCGAACAATACTTCCGAGTATGCCATACTGTGTTGTGGAACGGATTCAAATGTGATGATCTACAAAATTCCCGAGAAAAGAAAATGCTTTAGCGGATGCTTTAGCCGTCTCGCAAAAGAATTTGTGTTGCAAGATGAATCGGTGGAAGTGTCGGTTCACGGACGTCGAGTCCTATCACGGCTCGACATAGACACGATACACGAATCGAGAAAAAGAAAAAGGATCGGTTACGGCGGTGACGAGAAAACACGGAAGATTGGCGACGACCATTAATAGATGCACAACGAAGCAGGAAAACTACCGGATGATAGGTCGTTGCTCCATCGGATCGAGAAAAGAACTCGTCCTACGCATTAATAAACAACACGTTATACGAGAAGGTCTTTTGATCGAAATGTGGCTAAGGTGCACTAGCGAGGTCCGAGCCGTGGGGTGTTAAAGAGGTGCATTCGGGACTGCAGTAGGCGCTCATCGGTCGGGTCAGAAAGGAAAATGAAAATTAAAAGACTGAAGGCCTGCGGCCCTCGATGATGACCAGGCTGCATGAAAATCGCAGGGCGTCACAATGCGAGTGCGCGGGTAGTTCTACACCGACCTCCGAAATGAGCTACATCCAGACAATCGCGTCGTGGCCATTTGAATGTTGGGGCACGGATATAGTGGGTCCGATAGAACCACCATCTTCAAAAGGACATCGCTTCATTCTTGCGGCTACGGATTACTTTTCCGAGTGGGCGAGAGCGGTTCCACTTAGAGAAGTGAAAGCACCACGTCTTACGAGTTTTTAAGAACCGGAGTTGTCTACCAGTTTCGGGGTGCCGCGCGAGATCATCTCGGATAATGGGTCGGCATTCGAAGCACGCAAATCAACAATTTTGTCGGGAGACACGGAATCGGCGGCGATACTCAGCAATTTACACCCGAAGCAAGCAGCCTCGGCGGAGGCTTTTAATAAAACTCTCATTCGAATCTTAAAGAAAACCTTGGACGATAATAAGAGAATTGGCGCGAGAAGTTGTTAGAAGCCTTATGGGCCTACGGACAACCGGAACTCCTACGCAAGTACACCTTATGCTCGGGTGTATGGATCCGAGCGGTGTTACCTTTAGAGGTTCGGCTTCCTTCGCTCGAAATTGCGATTGCAAATAAAATCCACGAACGGAAGAGAACGCTAAATTACGACTCGAAAGAATTAGGGAGCACGGAAGGAAAAGACTTGCGGCGCATGAAGGTTAGAACTATGCCGAAGCTAAGATGATTCAAGCCCATGATCGGCGGGTCCGCCGAGAACCTTGAAAGTTGGTGATTTAGTTCTCGTTCTCGAAAGACCCATTCTTGCACAACGAGATGGGAGGAAAATTGAACCACTTGGGAAGGACCGGTTGTGGTTGAAGCGGTATACTCGAGGAGGTTCTGCCGGCTAGAATGGCTAGCAAGGAGAACGACATATGCTTCCAATCAGATGGACGATACTTGAAAAGTATTACGCTGCACGATGTTTTGAAGGAGTGAATTCTTGACCCACAAGAAACACGGGCGAAGCAATTACTTATGATTGGAGTCCAGAACCCGAAAAATAATAAAATGTGCTAAAATAAATAAAATCATGATAATAAAATTTTCCTTGCTTTCTTTTCCAAATCAAAATCTCTTTCCTGATCTTATCCCACCTCATTCCTGTTAAGTTTAAAAATATAAGAATAATAAAAAAAAATGTCTTTAATAAACATTTTCTTAATGTTCTTGTTCTTAGTACGGCACTGATCCTTTTCCTTGTCTTTTCGCAGGGAAATGTCGAACGGGCGGTTGGTCCTAAACTTTAAGAATAGGCGTAAGCCTTGCACTCGATGAAAGAGGGTGAAAGATGGAGCGATAATCGGGGTGACTCGGATTTCGCACCGACGGGCCTACGGTACAAGGAAAGTGGCTTGGGTCCCGGTTGGCCAAGAAGAAGCTGCCGGACGAGACGGTGATGAAAGTAGGTGGCCGAGCGCACCGTCCAACGACGAAAAGAAAGACAAACATCGAAGAAGATAAGAAAATGAGTACGTAGTCGCTACGGCGAAGGCGGGCTTATCGGCGCCGCGCCGCGGAGGATTCGAAGTTCGAAGAGCTACACATCACGGCAACGCAACGAAGAAATAAGAATCGCCGTATCAAGTAAGATGTTAACAAAACTAGGCGCGGACCGGTCGCGACGAGGCCGATTGCTAATGTCGGTGCATACACTTCGAGGACACGGTTCACCGGGAACACCGAAGAAAGGAGGCCGAGCTCTGGGGATAACGAAAGAACCGGGGAAATCTGCACGGAAGATCGAGAGGAAGAAGGCTAGCCACGCCACCGGATAGAAGCCACCAATGATGCATGACCTTGTTGCGGAAGCAGCCCCGGGGGATCCGGCGGGCATCATTCTGCGAGGAGCCAGGTATGCGGGGAGAACGTGAAGGGATTGAGCCGTATATTCCACAATATGTCACCGAGGCCTCGCCATCTGGGATCATTCCGGAATACGAGTGGAGAGAATGCGAGATGTTGAAAAGAAAACCTTTGAATACTTCGAGAGAATTAAAGGCAGACGAATCAATATACTAGAGGGCCTCGAGCTACATACAGATGTATTCTCAGAATATGAACAACAGCAAATCGTGGATTGCATCCGGGATTTGAAAAGAATGGGCCGAGCGGGCCGCTGAGGAAAACACATACTCGGAACCCGGAGATGGATGCCGGGGAAGGAAGAATCACGATACGATGTGGATCTTGTTACAACTGCGGAGGACGGAAGAGAAACCACGGGAATACTCGCGTCATGGGCAAGTGGATCCGATGCCATTAGTCGTCGGGGAATGGTAAAGAGATTGATAACATGGAGGAGTGCGCCGGTGGATTACATGCCGATGCCTGCATTATCGCAGTCTACGAACCGGGGTATTTCGCATACCCCGCACATAGATCACCGCGACTTTGTGGAGCCTTCTGCACGATCTCTTTCACGGCCGAGTGTAACATCATGTTCGGATACGACCTCCCGGATAGCGAGGCCCGAGTGAGTTCGAGGGCCGGTGAAGATACCCACTACCGGTAGGTTCCGTCATGATACTAAAGGGCAACGGAGCGGATATCGCTAAGCATTGCCGCACGGGAGTACGCAGGTGAAGCGGATCTCGGTTACGTTCGAAGGATGGACGACGGAAGACACCTTACCATTTCGGCTGAGACCGGAGTTAGAGAGCCTCCCGGCACTTATGAGGCCTGTGAGTTACATGGAAAATATCACACCTCCGATGTACATCCATACGGCATCCTTGCCACGAGGATGGCTTGGAAGGTGATGTTATTGACCATGTACCTTTATTCGGACATGGATTTTTGACAAATGCTTCTTTGGATGGATCGGCAAAGATCATACACGAGTCCGTTTTGAGTTTACATGGATTGTATGAAATATATTCCGAGATCAAGATGTATGATGTATCTTCTACATGATTGGAATGAAAGTGACCATGTCGCATTTTTGGCCTTCACCTCTTTTGTGCGGAATTGATTGGGAAACGCCGTTAAAGTTAAATGAACTTCGAACAAAGAACGAGAGAAAAGAATAAAAAAAAGAATAAAAGAAAACTTTCCTTAAAAAAAAAAAAAAAAAAATCTGCAGAAAAATGACAAACACGAATTCGCATGAACATTGAATAAACGATAAAATAAAATTTGAATCATTAAAAGATAAACAAAATCGACATAAATGTTAAATCAAATTCTCGATCGAATTTGAATGTGATCTTCGAATTTCGAATCGAATCTTAAATCAATTTGACCGAGTTGAACTCATCTTTCCAATTCGAGTTCAATCTTTCCGGACTCAATCTCGACCAAATTGAGTTCGAATCTTTCCGGATTCCAAATCTCTATCGAATCTCAAATTCGATCTTCCGGATCTTAGAAGCGAATCTCGGTCGAAAATTGAATTCAAACTTTTGGGTCGAGGATTTTACTATCGAAGGCTGCTACTTGCTTTAGGATTCTTTCCATTGTTATTGCCGAAATACATCAAATCCGGACTTTTGGGTCGAGGATTTTACATCAGCCCTGCTTGCTTTAGGATTCTTTCCTGTTACCTTTGAAATACATCGAATCCGACTTTTGGGTCGAGGATTTACATCGAAGCTGCCTTTGCTAGGATTCTTTCCCTGTGCCTTGAAATACATCAATTCAAATTTTTGGGTCGGATTTTACATCCGAGCCTGCCTTGCTTTAGGATTCTTTCCTGTTACCTTTGAAATACATCAAATCCGAACTTTTGGGTCGAGGATTTTATCGATTGCCTTTGCTAAGTTCTTTCCTATTGCCTTTGAAATACATCGAATCCGGACTTTTGGGTCGAGGATTTTACATCAAGCATAGCTTTGCTACAGTTCTTTCCTATTGCCTTTGAAATACATCAAATCAAACTTTTGGGTCGAGGATTTTACATCCAGCCTGCCTTTGCTTTAAGTTCTTTCCCTGTTACTGCTGAAATACATCAAATCCGAACTTTTGGGTCCAGGATTTTACATCCAGAAGTTGCCTTCTAGGATTCTTTCCTATTGCAAGAAATACATCGAATCCGGACTTTTGGGTCAAGGATTTTACATCAGCCTGCCTTTGCTTTAGGATTCTTTCCTTATTGCCTGAAATACATCGAATGCGAACTTTTGGGTCAGGATTTTACATCAGTATATCTCTTTAGGATTCTTTCTATTGCTGTTTGAAATACATCGAATCAAACTTTTGGGTCGAGGATTTTACATCACATGCTGCCTTCATAGGATTCTTTCCCTATTGCCTTGAAATACATCAAATCAGGACTTTTGGGTCGAGGATTTTACATCAGGCCTGCCTTCTTTAAGATTCTTTCCACTGTGCCTTTAGAAATACATCGAATCGAACTTTTGGGTCGAAATTTCACATCTCAAGCTGCATTGCTTTAGGATCATTTCTGTCCTTAATAGAAATACATCGAAAAATCAAACTCTTGAAGTTAAAGTTTTACATCGATACCGCATTACTGCGAGATCTTTCCTCGTTGTAATGATCGATCAATCGATTCGATCTTCTTTTGGGGTTGAAGATGTTACATGCAAAACTTGAAAATTCAATTTCATTTCGAATCGAAATCTCTTGAGAATAATCTTAACAAAACTTGATGCTAAATTCGAAACTCGAATTGAAATCTAAACTCACACATCGTGACTTGAACATGAAACAAAATAAAATCTAAATCGAAATTTCCCAGGATCGCGAGTTGTAGTTCACCTCCTTTTCCTTTCCACGAGGCGGGAGTTCGGGAATCTCCGAGTCTTAGAGATATGCCTTGGCCTCCCCGGCGGAAGCTCTTCGCACTTCGTCCTAAGTTTGTTACTTGGACATCGTATTGGTTGGTTGATCGCTTCGGTCAGCACTGTACGCGCGGTGTGCTCCAGTCGGCTCCTTGCTTTATTGAAGTCCATTTGTTGACCTTATTTTTGATGAGGTCTTCTCTTCTTCTCTTTAGTACTTAGGATCTAGCCTTAGGCTTTTCCTTTGACTATCTTAGAGGATTAGGATTGGGACCCGCCACCTAGAATTTCAAACCACTTCTTAACTCCTATGAAGCTCGCATGAGCATTACGTGGACCCCTAATCCCTAGAGGGTTGAAATCCAGTGTGGAAGTTTAAAGGATGAGTTCTTTATGGGACTCTTTGGCACCTAGGGCTGCCACACTGGAGTGGCCACAGTGCAGTGAGGGCTAACACACACACACTACACTCCATACACTACTACACTTCCATACACCTCCACAAAACCACACCTATACCTAACTTGACCTCACTGACTCATGTAAGTGATTCCGCTATGGATGAGTCCGTAACCACAAGCCCTTGGTAAGAGGGTTAGGAGCAACATGTAGTGAATGCCTCGCAATGAGTCCCTTCATGGCTCATGTGGGCTTGATGTGGCTTCATGGCTCGACCAAAATGATTTTATTCCACTTACATTCACCTAATCTTCCATTTTCCAAATTTTTGATTTTTGACCCGGGACCACACACTTTAACCTGCAAAATGCCGTAGAAACCCCAGAATTTCTCAAAAAATCTCCAAATCACCCAAAATTCCTCGAAGACGAATCCTAAAGCATTTCCTCCCCACTCAAATTGATCATCCATAACCAAAAAATACCAAAAATTCCAAAATACCCCCAATACCCTCCAAATACCCAAAATACCACCTCTTAGTGAAAAAATCCAAAAATTCCGAAAAATTCCCAGAAAATTCCAGAAAATCTAAAATATTCCCAATTTCATTTTGTTCGACTACACCATGGGCCAATTTTGTCGATTTACCCCACTTTTATCAAAAACCCCCAATTTGACCATTTTAACCTAAAGTAAACCCGATGTCAAACCTAACCCACCCAATTGACCAAAATTCTGGTCCAATTCAATTTTAAACTTCAATTTAACATCCCCAATACCAATCTAGACCGAATCCGAGCCCGATTTGATTGGCATTGGGATCGATTTCACTTTTGGCCTTAAAGCCGAATTTGGACCTATGACCCCGAGCCTAGCCCAGACTCACCCAATTCAACTCCAATTAACCCCAAATCTTTTCTAAATCTTCCTTAACATCCCCATAAACAAAACACTAACATGATTTGCCCAAAATTTAGACCCAAACCCCACTCGAATTCAACCCGAAAATCAAAAAGCCCCGATTTTGACCTAAACTACAAACCTAGCCAGAATGAGCCCCGAATCCCAAAATCAAAACCTAACCAAAGCCAAAACCTCTTTGAAACACTCCCATAAACATTTCCCAACATTTATTTTACAACAATTTCAACTCTAGCCCAACTTTGGCCCATGGTAGCCCATTTTGGCCCACCTTAGCCTCTTTGCAAAAGGCCGTATCGACCCGATTCGAGCCCAAATCACCTCGAAATTTGTTTCAAATCACTCATGACACATCCATAAGCTAAACTCAACAATTATTTGGCCCAAGCCTTTACCAAAATTTCATCCCAAAATCCATTTTAAAATTCAAAAGCCCACTTTCCTAAACCATTTTAAAAAGCGATCCTTTACCGAGTCGAAAGGCCCCAAAATTGGTCCCAAGCCCATATGACATTTCCCCTCATCATACTTTCAATTAAACTCAATACCTAAGTCCTAAACTCATCATCAAATCATTCCAAATCAAGTTCCATACAAATTTCCATCAAATTACCAAAAAATTCCTATAATCATTTTCATGAAATTGACGAAGCTTTCCCAAAGCAAAGGTGAGCCATGAAGCCATGCATGAGCCACATGTGAGCCATGAGAGCCTTGGACACTCCACCATGCATATTGGGTAGGAAGGAGGGACCCTTTCCTTAATCCACAAGCTCATTGTCCTTAATCATGATTCGCCTAAACCTAAATTTAATCCGAATATATTTGGATGGAGACTTCCTGTGCAGGCAGTGATCCTTTGATCCCCACATGACACCCAAGCCACCTTGAAGGGTGCACTGCCGAATGGGTGGGTTGGCCATTTAGACCCCAGCCCAGCCATGCCTGCATTCTACTTTGGATCAAAGCCTTTACACTTGGCCATTGCCCGAGTGCTTGCACTAGGCTGCAAACCGTACGGCCACGACCACGAGGGAGTGACCCTTGCACTGTGACCGCCCGCCCCCGTCGTCGCGAAACCGCCGTGGTAGAAGCTCGCATGTGGGCCTGACTTTGGAGTCACTCACTGTGGTGCCCCATCCCAGTTAGCCACTGTGGCTTCTTCTCTTCGCATGCCGGGGAGCGGTTTGATCCGGAAAGCCCTCGAGCACCCACAGGAGAGCCTCCCGTGCATGCTGCACCCAAACCCCTCGCTCTCTCGAAGCGACGAGGAGGATCTTTGAAAAAAAACAACTCAAGGAAACTGCGCAAAAATTGTTGTCGAGACACATCCCCCCGCAGAGAACTTGATCCGCTGAAATCCACCGCCATTTCCTCTCTGTGGAGCTCAATTTCCGAGTTGAAATCCGAGCCCGAGACTTCGGGACACTTCTCCGCCGGTGAGCCAATCCTGGAATTGATTGGTTCTGCACAGCTTCACCCGGAGGCCCAGGGAAGGTGTCCGCCGGCCGAAGCCGCGTCTCGGGGCCACCCGGTTTGCTCCGGCCTCAAGCTTTGTGATCGGGCGCCGGTCGAGGGGTCGACCTGAGCCGATTCATGAAGACCCGGGAGACTTCATGCGGGAGCTTACTAGGGATCGATCGAAGGTGCGACGGCTCTCGGTCAGGCTTCACTTCTGCGAGCAAGCGAGTATGGACGCCTCTTCTTCCAGAGGCTTCCGGAGAGATTCTCGTTTTAATTTGAGTCGATTTAAATGCATGTTTACCGTATGGATGTGTTCGTCTCTTCGAGGCGAGATCCGTAGAGCATAAGAACATGAAGCTCCGATTTGAGAATCGAGTGAGAAATTAGGGTTAGAAGGTTGACGGTTCGCGAGAGTGCACACCGGTCGTGGGCGAGTGACCGAGAAGCGCAGATTGGATCGCGCGTGTATCGAGCGGACGGTTCGGGTGTGTCTTGGGACCGGGGAGATGTTACATGAACGCGGGGGCCGGGACGGGCCCGGCTACGGATGGCGGCGCCTCCGATCGCTTGTGCGCGACACGTGCCCGCTTCGGAGGCTAGCAGGTGTTTCATTTGGCAAGCCGCGTGGATAAGTAGATAAATAGGGTATTTAATGTATTTATTAAATATCGAAGCCCGAAAATCCATAACTTTGTGTAGAAAAATCACAAAAATAAAATAAAAATACCCTCTTGCTCGGTGAACGAGAGGGAGAATAATGTGGAAAAGAAATCATTCGATTTCATCAAGTATTTTATTTTTTATAATTTATTTACTCTCTGCATACATTTAATTCTCCATGCATGTATACGATTCACCATGGCATGAGACCATAGGAGCTTTTGAAGCCTGCGAGACTTGGGAACATTCCTGAATTTTCCGAGGTCGAGAGGCAAATCTCTGTGAAAAGTTATTGATTTTTAAATTCGTATCCTTTGTTTTGAGTATTTTAATTCCGATAAATAGCATGTTGTGAAATAAATTCTAGGAAAATTTGGTGATGTTCCTTATGGCCGGAGAACCACTAGGAAAAATAGGACTTGAGTTAATTCACTCAGAATTAACCTTAGTTGGCTTAAACACTCAAAATAGGTCTCTAATTAATTAGAGCTAACCATAGATCGAATTGACTTGAAATCAATTCTCCAGCTGACCTTTAGGATCAGAGGAACCCACCATAAAAGTTTGAAGTCGATTGGACTTGGTTAGCCTCTATTAATTGGGTTGATTAAGCCGCTTAGTCATTTTAAACTTTAAAAATTCATAACTTTCAAAATACTTTTCAAAAATTCACAAAATTGGTTTTGGAGCCTCTCTGATATCGGGGAATTTAGGAAAATTAAAATTTTAATTTTCTAAAAAAGTTGATTTTTAATATTATTTTAATATTTTTAATAATTAAAAAATAATAAAAATCGCAAAAATAATAAATTCACCAAAATGTCACATTTTGAATTTTAATCACTTAGGAACAAACACCATATTTTTCTCGAGGCCATATTTGGTGAGATATTAATTTTTAAAGTTCTATGGTAATTTTAAAATTAAAAAAATGTATTTTCAGCATTTTCACTAAGATAATTATAATAAATCAAAGAAAAATTAGAAAATTGTAAAATTTGATTCTCTGGAATCGCTTGATATCGAGAGAGAATTTTAAAAATTATAAAATTCATTTTTCAGCATTTATTTTATTTTTAAATTAATTAATACTCGAGAACTTAAAATAATTATAATAAATAAAATATAATTCAAAAAATCACAAAATTTGGTCCAAGTGGTCCTCTGGTCATTAGGAATGTCCCATAATTTTCTTAAGGACGGAAACCTTCCCTTGGTCATGTTATTAAATTTTCCTTGGAAATCACTTATTTTCATACAAAAAATAATCATATAAATAAATTAAATACGAGAAAAATCACATTTTCTCCTCTAATGTCTTTATTGACATATGAGTGAAGTCACATAAAAATTTCGAGTTCAATTTGAGCTCAATTTAGTGAGTTATGAAATTATTAGGCTTGAGGGCAAAATGGTAATTAAATCTTAACCCTTTAATTAAAACTTTAGGCTTAATAAAATTAATAGAGTAAAATATTTGATCTAATCTGATTTGGATAATTGAAATTTAATAATTAAAGGGTAGAAACCTACTAAACAATTTAAAAATAATTGAAATAAACCTTAATTAAATAATTATTTAAATTTGGAAGAATGATAAAATTGGAATTATTAAAATGGGGATATTATTAGGAAGAGATTTATTCTTTAAATTTAAAAAATCCCTAAATTAATCATTTCATTAATGTTTAATTCCTAATTAAAATGATAATCCGAGATTTAAGATTTAAAATGCTAAAAGACTTAATCTTTAAATTAAATTAAAGTTAAATTATTTAAAACAAATTCCTTTAAAATTAAAAATTAAATAAAAAAATTAAAATTAAATTAAATTAAATTATATTAAATTAAATTAAATTAAATTAAATTAAATTAAATTAAATTAAATTAAATTAAATTATATTAAATTAAATTAAATTAAATTAAATTAAATTAAATTAAATTAAATTAAATTAAATTAAAACTAAATTCATTAAATTAAATTAAATTAAGTTAAATCGTATTACATTAAATTAACTTAAGTTAAATCGAATTTAAATTAAACCGCATTAAATTAAATTAAGTTAAATTAAATTAAATTCAATATAAAGACATGAAGAATTCAAAAACAAATCTAAAATAACTTGAACAATTTATTCAAATTTAAATCATTAATTTGAAATTTGAATCGCGGAAATCGTTAAATATCATTTTGCCGCTTTAGAAGCTTTTGCTATTATAACTCCTAAATGGAGTATCGAGTGAAATGACACTTCACTCGTAAGGATATTCGAACATCACAATTCGACTTTGAGCAGAAATAAAATTTAACTCGGACACACCTGGATGATTAATTCACGCGAGCAGATAGATTTCATTTGGACTTGAGGACAGATTCCCAGAAATATTGAAAAGATGTTTAAGATTCGTCTTAAGCACTTCCTCGATATGATAGGAATGTCATAAGAACAAATTGAGCTTAGTTGTTCTTTGGTGAAGAAAACCATCCTTAAAACCAAAATATGAAGACACTAGACGTCGTAGGAAATGACTAGATTTATAGGATTAGGAATTTGGTAGAAAACCATAACCCTTACCTTAGCTTTACTGAGGAACTTGCTTAAATATTCTAATCGTGTTTTAAGTGCGGCTTGGAATGACGGGAAGACCCTCAGGGTACGCTTTTATTTTATCGCAATTTACTTTCCTGCAATTTACTTTCTTGCAACTTATTTTATTGCAAATGCACTTTACTTTTCTTGCATGATAAACAACGGTTGCATGAAAACCCACACCTTTAGGACAGAAACCAAAAGCTGAAACCATAACTAAATTAAAAGACACTACAAGATAAAATTCACCTCCACGACATTTCAAAATATAAAGCAACTCGAAATTTAATCACAAACACGAACACAAAACTACAATTACAACTAAATTAAAACGTCTTGTTGGATGATCGGGAATACCTCGGATGATGTAACCTGCGTGTTGCTTAGCGGGATTTCCAGCGGTCTAAATGAAAGTGTGGAACTCATTCGGTTGAGTTTAGCAAATTCATGCGGACTAAGTGAATCGATAAAAATAATGATGCGGAAGGATGGAGCGAGTGGGATCTTAGCAGGTGTTGTTATAATCGACTTTAAGATTTGTTTTTAATTAAAACACAAAAAACACTTGGAAATTAAGACTTCTCTAAACGAAAACACTTTTCTCATCCCACGATTTATGATTTCTAAAACTAAACCTCTGCAATGACAAGGAGCTCGGAGCATGGTGGGCGGCACGGCCATCGTCGTCAATGAAAACTTGAATCTACATCGATCAAAACTTTCCTAGAATTAAACAACAAAGCCATAGGACTTCGAGGTAGTTTGCACTAGTGCGACATAAATCCTCGACTCTTCGTTAGGCATTTGCATTGCAAATTAAGCCTAGCAGGTCTTAGGATTCGAGGTAGTCGTTCGATACGACATAAACCCTCATATCTTCGAGGCTATTTGTATGATTTATCATATAAATATAAGCCACTAATTAATTAAAATTGGCGAGATTAAAACATTAAATAAACATTAGGACTTTCCTAAATCCGAAGCAAACAATAGGATAGTCGGGAGATTATCGAAGTTCACTTCGAATCCAGTAATTTCTCCTACTTTTCTTCCTTTGAATTCCCAAAATAAAATGTTCCGAACTTGATCCATTTCTATTGAGATTGAAAATTCAATCCTTTGAAAACTTAAACTTTGAAATTCTTGAGAGCGAATTATTGATTATTATCGAGAGTTTTCTTAGGTGATTCCCGTCACTTAAGATGTAATTAACTATAGGGGCTTGCCCTTATAGGGAATTTTAAAGAACCCGGGTAATATAAACCACTGTTTAATGTTTTCATATTAGGCGAGGGAATTTGTCGGCTTATAAAATTGGTTCGCAGACCAAACGGATGTCACGAAATCTTCTAGTTTATTTAATCGAGCCCCATCATCGAGCGATGTGTACTATTCTTCGGGATAGATACACGGTTTGTGGTGTGGTGCTCGTTTATATAAACTATTTGGGATATGAGATCGGTTTGATTTCATACCTTAAAACTTTTAAACTTAAAATTACTTTCAAAATCAAATGTTATCTTTTAAACTATATATATATTTAAATTAAATTTAAAATATGAAAGTCGCCAACTTCACGTAGGCGACCCCCTTTCAAAATAAAACACATAACCTAAAAATATGCCGAGCAACGATCTAAAGCTTCGACAAATGGTATATTGATTGTTAATTTTTTTAATATTTTAAGGAATTTAGCAAATTGTTTATCTTTTTTATGTTGAGCTAGTCGTTGAGGAAATAGTGGTGGAGGTTTTTCAACAGAAATTTTCATAGGTATTAAAGGATGTTCTAAGTTTGAATCTTGTTGAATTGTTTCCTTTTCAATTTCCACTTCCTCTTTTTGGCTTTTAAGTTCTTTTTGAATTTGAGGTTCTAATTCTTTTCCACTCCTTAGTTGTATTGCTTTAATTTGTTCTTTTCCTTGATCTTTAGGATTTATTTTAACATTACTAGGAAAAGTTTCAGGTATTCTATTATTTAGCGCAGTAGCAATATGTTCAAGTTGAGTTTCGATATTTTTAATAGATGTTCCTTGGATTTGTAATTGATTTCCTTGAATTTGTAGTTGATTTCCTTGATTTTGTAGTTGATGACCCATATTCAAAATTAATTCATCCATAGATAATTTCTTATCTTTGAATTAAGGGTTATTATTATTAAATCCAGGTGGGTAATTAGGTTTATAGTTTGGATTTGCTTGATTAGGTTGATTCATCCATTGTTGATTAGATGTGTTATTCCAATTAAAATTTGGATGAGTTTTCCAACCAGGATTAAAATAGTTTGAATAAGGGTTATTAGTTCTATTATTAATAGCATTTAATGTTTCATAATTAGATTGAGATTCTATGATTTGTCCAAATGAGTTTTCTTCTAAAGTAGGAGAGTAGTTCATTCCAAAATAATCTAATTTCTTAGATATAGCAGCAATTTGAGAAGCTAACATAGATATTGCATCGTTTTCATGAATGTCGGCTATCTTTTTCGGATTTACTCTATCAGCGAGGCCATTGGAAATTATTTGTTGTCATTTCTTCGATTAGTGCATAGGCTTCATCAAATGGTTTAGACATTAATGAACCTCCACAGTGACAGCATCGATGATTGATCTTAAAAATCCTACTAATCCATTATAAAAGGTTTGAATAATCGACTGATACTGGTAGCGCATGATGTGGGCATTTCCTAAGAAGTTCCTTAAATCTCTCCCAAGATTCATATATTGATTCTCCATCTAATCGACAAAAAGAAGTTATATCATTTCTAAACTTAGCGAGTTTTAGATGGTGGAAAATATTTGCATAGAAATTTTTGTGATAATTCTCCCTAAGTTTTAATAGATCCAGAGTGCTAACGAATTCAACCACATTTTAGCCTTATCCCTTAATGAAAAAGGAAAAAGTCTAAGTCTTATAGCATCGTCGGATACTCCTTGATATTTAAAAGTAGCACAAAGTTCTAGAAAACTAGCAAGATGTAAGTTAGGATCTTCGATAGGTGAACCACTAAATTGATTGTTTTGTACCATTTAGATAATTGCGGGTTTAAGTTCAAATGAATTAGCAGCTACATCGGGGTTTTGAATAGTTAAATGAATTTCATCGATGTAGGGTTAAGCATAATCTCTTAATGGTCTTTGTTGGTTCATATTTTGAATTTCAGGAATATTCGCCATTTGTGTTAAATTTATTATTTGTTTCTTTTGTTTTCTAATTCATTTAATTGTACGCTCTAATTCAGAATCGTAAGGTATTAAATTTTCGTTTCCAAATTTGCGCATATAATTTTTAGAATAGATATTAATTTATTTATTATGATTATTTTAAAATAGTCCGTTACTCTAGTAAATTTTTCTTACTTTTCCCGGCAACGGCGCCAAAAACTTGACCCACAATTTTATATTATGATATTTTTAATTTAATTGCAACGGCGCCAAAAACTTGACCCCGCTATATTATATGTATAGAATTGTAATTGTTTATGTTGTGGATGCTACGCAAGTATACGTATCGTATCAAGTAATACAGGGCTCTAGTGGAGTCCTGGTTATCGATCCCACAGGGAAAGAGAAAATTAAATAACAGCTAATTTTAAAATAATAATAATAATAATAAAACTAGTATACGAAAATTTGGAATTCTAAATTTAAGCGCAATAAAGTAAACTAAGTATTTTAATCAGGTAACTTAACTAAGTAGAAAATTAATACGTATTGAAAGTGTAGGAAATTAAACTAATTGCTAAATAAGTCTTAACTATTCAAAAAAATTATATTTCCCCTTGTTTAGAAATTTAAGTGATTGATGAATTTAAATAGATAATTTTAAGGTATTGTGACAAATAGGAGCATTCCTATTCTTTACCCTTTGGTCCAGGTGTAAAGAATATTGACTAATCCTATATTTGATTACTGAATCGCAGCTAAGTCCGGGAGGATACCGACTGCCACTTCGAAGCTCCCACATTCCCCGGCACCGAGAGCTAACATCTACACTTCGGCTCTCAAACAATAGGACCGAATTGAATATTTTAGTCCGTCACACTAAAATGCTCAATTCTACGCCCAAGTGATATTATTTCCCTATTTATTTGCACCTTCCTTCCAAGGCTTTTGAACTCCCCGAATATCAGATGTAATTTTTACTATAGTTGATATTCAACACATTTTAACAAACAAATGACCAGTTTGAAAGTAAATTAAGTTTTAAGTAAAAATTATCACAATTTATTAATATATAAAAGTACTTCTATTTTTAGTTCATCAAGTCACTTAATTTCATAACAGGGAGAAAGACTAATAAACTACTCGGAATGCATGGGAACTAAACTAAGCATGGATTTCATTTAAAGTTAAAAACAATAAATACAAATACTTATCTCGATTTATCCCTAAGCGAGACTCTAATAGTTCCTTTGACTCTTCCTTCCAAGATGCAATGAAGACTCACTAAAAACTCACTAACTCACTAAAGACTCAAAATAACACACTTATAACACTTAAAGACACAAAAACTGCACTTAATAATTCTTAAAACTGCTGAATTTCGGCCTCTATATATATAGAGGTGAGCAAAGGACCAAGAGGTGTGTAAGCATCCCTTCAAAAAGTGTCCAGGTTCAATGTATCTGCGCCATTTGAACTAGCTCGCCGTCGGCGACGAACTACCCGCTGTCGGCGAGGCTTCTAAAAGATCTTCAAACAGCGCTAGCTTGCTGTCAGCGGGCTCGGGCTCGCTGTCAGTGAGACAGTTATAATTCCTTCAGAAATGTCTCCTCATAGCCTCGCCGTCGGCGACTCAGCACAAATTTCATTATTTTCTTCCTTTTTGCTCCAAATTCGCTCCTTTTTTATGATTTTTTATTTTATCACCTAAATTCTCCATTCCTGCAATAAAATAAAGAAAATACCTTTCTTTAAAGTGCAATTTCATCAAAAATAGGTATGAATTTTTTAATAAAATTTTTAGTGATCAACATACCTTCTACTTCCAGGGCCCCTACTATTTCTAATGTTCTGATGATACAACAAGGAGATATTAAGAGGCTTCATAGCAGTATTGATGGTTTGGAAGAAAAAAATAGCATCAATGATGATTATCATAGGAGAAGAGTGGAATATGATGTTGCTTATCATAATGCTCAGATGAGATTTATGAGGGGAGAAGTTAGTGTGATATTTTCTACTTGCTCTAGTTATATTCTATACCAGCCTGAGGAAGAAGAAGGAGCAAAAGAAGGAAGAGAGGATGATTGGTAGTGTAGTACTCTTTATGTTTGTTATTATT